>APFE030234645.1:0-22289 GCA_000404065.3 Pinus taeda | reverse complement strand
ACTACAGGATTTACACCATATCAGTTGGTGTACGGCAAAGAGGTAATGCTTCCTATTGAGTTTCAAATACATACTTTTAAACTGGCTGCAGATTTGCAAATTGACTTGGACCAAGCACATCAAGAAAGAATTCAGCAGTTGAACCAGCTGGATGAAATGAGGCAGCAAGCAGAGGAAACCACAATCCTCATGCAAAAACAAAGGAAGCAGTGGCATGATGCACATATCAAGAAGAAGCAGTTCAAGGAAGGTGATTGGGCTTTACTTTTTGACTCTAAGTTCAGAGATCATAAAGCCAAGTTTACCACCCATTGGATGGGCCCATACCAAATTGTTCAGGCTTACGACAATGGTTCAGTGAAGCTCAAAACTATTGATGGAGAAGGTCATTCCTTTACTTTCAATGGTCATCGCCTGAAACTATACACTAAGCCCACCAACAAGCAAGATTTTCTCCAAACAGTATCTCAACAAAGAGAGGTTGAGATACTATAGCCCTCAACTGCAGTATCCCTGCCTTAGTTTATTTCCTTTCAATTTCGAAAAAATAAAAAATAAAAAAAATTAAAATATATATATATATATATATATATATAATATATATTTATATATAGATATAATATAGATATATATATTATATATATATATTTATATATATTTATATATATATATATATATTATATAATATATATATATATATATATATATATTATATATATATATATAATGGGTTAGATGTGAAAACCAGCCTCGGCACACTCTAACCCCGAATTCTTACTTGAAAACCAATCATTGGCGGGTAAGAATCTCTTTTTTTTGTTCACTGTTTGATTTCTCAACTGAATAATGACTTGAGGACAAGTCAAAACTTTTGTGGGGGAGAGAAGCATCAGCATTTGTTCTTTTATCTCTCCATTGTAAATTCTTAAAGATTTCTTATCTCATCTCCTCACTGTAAATTTCCAAAGCAGTTTGTTCCAGCATTCTAGATTTCAATAAATAAGTTGTTTTGTCTTTGTTTTATCTCAGAGGGACCTGGTTATAAACATTATGTAGGGGGACCTGTTCTATCCAGAAGACCATGCTATCAGCACCAGCAGTAATGGGACCTGTTTAGACACATAAAAGGGACCTGTTAAGAGACTGTTATTTCAGGGTTACTTCAACAAAGCTTCAGCAAGTTTCTACAAGGATTCACACGTTGCTGGGCACCAAGACTCCATCAAATACCCAAGCTCAAAGAACCTGTATACATATAAGGAGCTGCATGAACATCTTCAAGATTTCAGAGGGACCTGTTGTATTCAAATCTATCTCAGGGGACCTGTTATGAACAACAAAGAATAGTCAAAAGCGACTAGTCCTACTCAGCATGCCAATGCAACAACAGCCAAACAAAAGTGTAATATGTTCCTTTTTCTTAACATTTAATTTCTTAGATTAATTTTTAATGTTAATTTTAATGACTGTGACTATTATGATCGATTTCAAGGGCACTACATTTCCATCCTCCCTTATCTCACTGATCTTTCATACTTCAACCTATTTCATACCTCTAAATCCATTACCCTTTTCATATCAACCCTGTTATGCCAAACACATCCTACAGCGATACCAACATCCTCCATTTGGCCGAGTACCAATAGAAACAGGACACGTGGTGGATTGTGTTTTAAAAATATATATATATATAAAGGGAAAGAGATAGATGTTAAAGCGGGCCTATTCATTGTATTTCATACAGCCAAATTATGTTTCCACCACCCGACGCAGCTAAATGATTCAGAGGACTCCCTGAAATCATACCCCAGTATTGCATATACGCTTCTAGCGTTCCTATGATGGCATTTATACAAGAAGTACCACCATTCCCCTGTTTCCAAAGATGAATATGCTATGAAGTAAAGGTAGTTGGTCATTTTCAGAGTGCTCACGCTGGCATTTAACTCCCGTGACTTCCACAGTAAGGATTGAAAGTAGTGAGCGCCATTCAGTTTCGACTCCCACCAACAAGGAACAAGACAGTCGACCGAGCATCATACCGGATATTAAGGGAGTGACGCCACCAGGTAACAAATTGAAATTTCTTTGTTAAAATTGCAAAACATAAACAGGGAAGAGTTAGAGCATGACCCTCTGCCAAAATGACCAATAGGGTCGAGTCGAGCGTGTTCGACAGTTCTCAATACCATGAAGATTGCATTTCAATTCTCAGGGAGATACAGTGGTTGCCCTTTTTAGAGAAATTTCATGGAAGTAATGAAGAGGTTACCAAACAATTCGCTTTCACATTCAATGGAGAGAAAGCCCTGATAGGTAACTTCTCGTTCAGGGTTTCAGAAGACACCATCGCCTAGTCAATAGGGATCAACCCAGAAGGGGAGAAGTATTTTAAGACAAAGCAATTTAAAGAGAAGTCATGGACTCAATTTATGTCTAGATCCAGAGTCTCATCAGTTAACTGGAAGAAAGGTGTCCCAAGGAGATGGTTGGTGCATCCCTGGGATGAGATGGTCTATATCCTCCAAAAATTCGTAACCTGCGAAGGCCGTTACAGTATTGTCTATCTATACCATATCAAGTTACTGCTACACTTGAAAAGGTAGTGTGTTATCGGTCTACCATATTTTCTATTGCAAAGCCTAACTAAGATGTCGAAGACCATCCAAAAGCAGAAGGGAAAATAAGACAAGAGCCTATATCACTTTGACTTAATTAAAATTCTTATTGAGCATGAATTGCATAGAAGAGGGAAAATGTGGAAGGAATTCTTAGCTGCTAACCAAATTAAAGATGAAGAAGACAAAGAAGAATCGCAGGAGAACTCAAGATTCTTGAAGGACATCGATGAAGAGATCCCAGCACCCAAAGCAAGCAAGGTGCCTCCACCTGTGAGCAGCATAATGACTAGGCAAATGAGAAAAGAAGATGCTAAGAAGGTAGAGCAAGATAAAATTTTCACCACTTATTCAAGAAGAACGAGGAGAGCACCAAAAGCCCAGTTACAAGAAGACCAGCTTGAATCCAATGCACCTATACCAATGGATATTCAGAGCAGTGACCACTCGCCACCAGGACCAGGAGCTGATATAGAGGTTGAAAGCCACTCACTACCAGGACCAGGAGTTGATATAGAGGTTGAAAGAAATAACAAGCAAGAAAAAGGTTCACCACCTCCCATTAAGAAACAGAAGAAACTGGAGAAACAAATCGAGAAATTAAAGGAAGAACTCATGGAGGCTAATATGCTGGAAAAAATTATCAAGAAAGAAAATGAAATGCTCCGAGTGCATAGTAAAGAGACTCAAAAGAAGAATGAAAAGTTAAGGGAGCGAATCAATGAACTAGAGGCTGAGCAAACGGATATTTGTAAGTGGGCCACTAAGTGGTACAATCAGAAGAAGACCCTCAAAGAAAAATACAAAATATTAAAGCAGGAGCTCCATGGTTAGAAAGATGCCCAGGTGAAAAAGAATGTGGACACATTGCTAAAGGCAGTAGAGGTACAGGCAGGGACAGAGTTCAAGGGAAGCATTTCGGGGTTAGCATGAGGACATGCTAATTCATTAAGTCGGGGAGAGATGTTGGTACCATTCCATGACCTCCTTTTTCCTCCTAAAACATATCATTTGCCCACCTCTTTTCATCATATATCTCTCAGTTCCCTTGAAAATTGATTAGTTAATAGTCCTATAGTTATTTAAATGCATTGAAATTGATTTAGGAGTTTTATGTTAACGAATTAGGAATTTTTGGTGAAATGGCTACAGGAAGTCTCAACATCCTGTAATTGGTTTATTGTTTGACATGTGGCATGATAGCTAGGCTAGAGCGAAGGGTAGGGATGAAAAGTAGAATGTCCAAGCATGGACGAATACCTATCCCCCAGCAGAATCGACCCTCCTACATGCGCGGTCAACGAAGGTCAAACTATAGCATGTTGGCGACAAAGGTAGCAACAGCAAGCATTCTAAATTGATTTAGTTTTATTCCTTTTTGAAATCAGTTTAGGATAGAAACATTTTCAAAAATCACGACATGGTAAAAGTGGCAACAACCACATCATGAATGTACATTCGTTTTCGAAATGTAAGGGTTGTAAGACCGTACGTAAACACAGTTCTGAGTAGTGGATCATCGTTGTTGTTTTGTTTGAAAAACAGAGTTTGAATTTAATATCAAAGACTCAATTACAGTCATGATCTTTTTGCGTTGATTTGGTAATCGTTGGATCACAGTCCAGTATACCTCTGGAACGTGGACGGGCCCTGCGTTAACGTGGTATACTGTTACTTTCTTTTCATTTGCAACTTAGGGTATTATATGATATGCGCAGTGATTAGAATTGGTTTATGTTTATGATATGCATATGGTTTATGTTTATGATCGTTCTTGAACAGTTCATCACTGAGATCGTGAATCGTATCTCGTAAGGGATTCGTTCCCTCGTTGTCTTTTAAAGCAATGTCATGAACTCCTATGCTTACGATTTCTATATATTTTTTTTTATCTTGCATGAATGTTAATGAATGCTGAGTATTTGCTGAACATGGGTTTTATGCATGGTGTCTCTGTAAGGGGATTAAAATCTTGGTTTGCAGTTATACACAACGTTTTAATTTGATAAATGAGTTGAATGACAGTGTTGCAATTAGGTAGATTAACTGAGTGACCTGAGTGTTTGGGTGATAGGTAACATACCTCAATCTTCTGTAAAGAAGTCCTGTGACCTACCATCATAACCACTTAGCTAATAATCCTTTATGTCTATATACTTTAGACGCATGCCTCTAAGTCTACGCATCCTGGTCGATAATAAATATAGCCTAGTCTAGCACCCTAGACAGGACACTACAACATCATATTGACACCTATTATTTATATACACAACACATAGAACTGCATTAGCCCAAAACATTCTTGAAAAATATCATGGAACGTACCATATTTAATATTGTCATGTTCATTATTTCATCTACTCTGTTATGTTGGAGATTATAAGGCATGATTGTTTGATTTTTAATCCAATGTTGGTGAAGATAGTTTTCAAATTCATTTGATGTATATTCTTTTCCATTATCAATACCAATATATCTAATATGAGATTGTGCATCATTTTCAATCCATGCATGAAAGTTCTTGAATGTTACAAAAGCTTCATATTTATTCTTCAATAAACAAACCCAACACATTCTGGTGTAGTCATCAATAAATGTCATAATATATTTATTACCATTTTCAAAAGGAACAGGAAATGGGCCACATAAATCAAAATGAATTAGTTCAAGTTTTCTATGTGCTCTTGAATGAGAATCATGAAAAGGTTGTTTGTGTGCTTTCCTAAGATACAAGCATCACATTGCCTGAGTTTCCTAGGAATAGTTGGCAAACCAGTAACACCATTTCTCTTCAACAAATGGAGGATGTCATAGTTTAAGTGTCCAAATATAGCATGCCATAAAAGACTTGATGGAAATGTAGCTTCATCATAATGAGAATTGTACGAAAATTTATGTGCATGAGCAGAGGTTCCTTGCAACTTCAAAATTCTTTCTTCTTCTATCTCAGCCATGACAAGTGAGTGATTTGATGCTTTTCTGACCTCAACCTTTCCATAAAATATGTGAATGTAGTGTACTTGCTGGAAGATGTGGACCAAATACAATAATTTTCTCCTCGGCTCTAAGAGGTATAGAACATCATGTAGAAGAAAGTCTGGAAGACTAGGTAGTTTGAGTGTGATGGTGCCAAGCCCTAGTGGATTGAGTTTAGACATGTCTACAAAGTATACTGCTCCATCAACATTATCAGTGAATTCTTCAAAGAAATATCTTTTGAAATTCGTGTGGAAAGTTTCTCCTGAATCAAGCAACCAAGAATCTTTCCATGAGGCAAGTGAAGCATTGAATAAGTCTTCAGTTACTCCAATGTTGCAATGCGCCACTACATAATGAGCGGACTTGAGTGATTTTCCTTTCCCTTTGTTAGTTCTTTTATCTTTTCCTTCATAATTTTTTTCCTGTGCAATTATGTCCCAAGGTAGCTTACATGTGGATGTGTCATGTCGAGTCTCTATTACATCATATGCAATGAAGATTATACCTTTCTACTTGGAAATGTTTGACCCCTGCCTCTATAATTATTCATTCCTCTTCCTCTTCAACCACCTTTTCCTCTAGAAAAGCCTTATCTCTTTCAACAAAATTCTTCTCAAGAAAGTCAAAGGTAATCTCCTTAAGGTTGTCACTAGCTTGCAATGACTTAAGATAATGTGAATAGGTGGGATATAGTGCCTTGAGATATGTTATGGGAGGAATATCTATCTCAACGCCAGTGGATTTTATGTCATGCATAAAAGATCTTACTTCTGATGATAAGGAAATAGGGTCATCATTTTTCAACTCAAGATCGGACAACTTGATCATCAATTGAACAACTTCAAGTTCAAAGTGTGAGTCATACAATTCCTTCAACTTCTTTAAGGATTCAAAATCATTTGAAAATGGATAAATATGGAAAATCACCTCTTCATTTATTGACACTGCAATAGGGGCATGGGCCTTGTTGTTCTTGTTTTCCCAAATGGCAAGCTCCTTATCTGAAGTGGCATTTTTATGTGCATTGTCTCCTTCTCCTTCACAAATTCCTTTCCAAATCTCATTGAAAATGAGAGTGTTTTTTAATCTTCCGGGACCACTCATGATAGTTCTCTTTTTTAGAGAGAACTACTCCCACAATGGAGATTAGTGAATGCATTCTCAAAAAAGGGTATGTACTTTTGATTTCCAAAATAATTGCAACCTTACTTGATATCTTCTTACAATACTGATTTAAAAACTTCACTATCAATTTCACTTTTCACTTTACAAAATCAATAATTTAATATATAAACCTTCATTCATCATATATATTATCATTCTTATTATTCCATTCTAATAAAAAATCCCATACGAATCCTTTTGAAAACCCAACACATATATATAAATTTGCCTTCATTCACACATGAGTCATATATTTCATTACAGAAATGTAGCTTACCAGCAATATACCATTAGAACATAATTTGGTTTGTCTACAGATTTACCAAGGTCCAGGCAAGGCAATAACTTGTAATGAATATCAAGCCCATACCTTTCACAGAAGTATTTCTCTATAGTAACCTCAAGTTCATTAATATCGTCGCTTTCCTTATGGAATTTGATCTCTTTTGTTATCTCTTTACTTAGACATTTTATAGTGTATTTCTGATTGCAGCCCTTCCTATGGCTAACTTCGATTTTGAGCCACTTCAAAGCTTTCTTGACGCGCCTTATCTCTACTTCAAAGAGAGATTGTGACTCTTCACAATGTACTGTATGAGATTTCAAATAATTTATCACTGGAATGTGGTTATACAAATTTCCCACATAGAATTCCACTACCAATTCCAAAGCATAAGTTGTGGGTCTCTGAATTTGATAAAATCATTCACGAGAAATAGATCCATCGCCAACTTGCTTATATGGTCCTAGCTAGTAAATGATTATGTGACTTCACAACATGAATACACATAAACCATGAGAAACAGAGATAATGCAACAATGTTGTATTCACATTTTTTCAACGCTCCATGCTTTTATACTAGCATACAAAATTCATGGCAGTAGTTAACTCATGGTATTTAAGCAAAGATGTCACAGATGAGATATTCCAATCATAGGGACATTTAACCAGCACCCCGACCATCAACATTCATCAACGCAAAGAACAATGAACAGTGAGGAGATAAAGCAAGCATTCATATAGGAGATAGATAATATGTTAAAGAATAGCAGGAAAATTAGCTGAAAACAAGAGTTACAAGTCTAAAATGGCACATGTGCTATGATACCATGTCAGGCAAGGAGTAACGCCACGAATAACTTGTTTCATTTACATTAATATAAATCATAGATATATACGTGGAGAGGGAGACTATTGGGTTTCATATCCCAATGTCTCCCCATCTTCCAATTCCCTTTATTTTTCTTTTTACAATATTTACATGGATTTACCTAATCCCAAAGATTAGGTGTCAATAGTTATCCTGGTTATATTTTGGTTATAAGAATGTTTTCATGTAAAAATTTAGTTATGGCTCTGTTGATGGCCCAAAATGTCCATGTCAACCTTATAAGCGAGACCACCCAGTCGGGAAATTAAAGAAGCTCCTTTTTCCATTTGGAATGGTGGTTTAGACTGGTTAAATTAGGTCCAGTTGCCCTCTCTCTATCTTTGTTGGATTATAGTATGTCTATTACTTTCTAATAGAGAAGAGACATCAGATCTTCCCTATTGCAGAGCTCATACAAGAAAGTGATCCTTAAGCTAAATTAATGGCTCATCCAGGCCACTCTAAAGTTTGCCCCTGTGGAAGAGGACTTCTAGAATGCAATAATTAAAACTAAATGCATACTATAATGCAATAATTAAAACTAAATGCATATCTACGTTAATTAACAAAAAATAAATCCTAAATTTATCTCGATTGAAAGAAGGACCAATCCCCCTCTCAAACAACTGCAAGGTAAAAGGGGATTTGGACCGGCTTTGAATTTGGAATAAAAATGAAGTCAATAGCCCAAGGAAATGGTTCCAAAACTTATTACTAGTTCAAGTAAGTATGTGAAATCAGCTATATGATGAATAGTCATCAGATCTCTAGTGCCCATACATCCAAATTCAAATACAGTGAATTCAAACTAAAACATATATGATTGTATTAAGGAAATAGTTATCATAAAACAATCATTATTAAAATCAAGATAAAATTGACATGAATTTGCTAAATAGTTAACAAGTATGTCCTGTTTATCTATTCGAATTCATAATTTAACTTGATAATAATCAGATTCATCATTAAAATATAGTTTTCAAATGATTAAGACAAGCATGTAATTAAATGAATTTATAATAGTGCAAAATTTCAAAAACACATACTTACGTGGATCAAGAATTTTCTCAAATTTTATTAATTGCAAGTTACCAATCATCCTTTATCTCTGACAATAGTGTACAATAATTAAATATATGATTGCAACGTTTGAGTGCATGAAATTCTCATAAGATTTCATGGCATCATGAAATTTTCAGAGCTAAAATACATCTCTTGTAATCTCCACAAATCTGGTCCAAACTAGCTAATTCTCTACAAAATTTTGCTCCCTACAGTTGTGCAAAAATCCCTCTCTTCGTAGATAATTTCCTCCCCAATTTTCAAATCTGGAACCCCTGCCCCCTTTCTCAATTATACAAAAGCCATATTTATAATTACGACATAAAATTAACATGAGAGAGTTGTTAGAGAAATAGATTTCCAACAATTTTGATTGGCCAAAATTCTCTTTCCTCTCTTGCTGGAGAAATTCCCTTAATACAAGTATTTTCTTCCTCATCTCCCCAACTTCTCTCTTGCAAAAAACCAATCAAAAGTAAATTAAATTGCAAAACTAAATCATAAATACCAAATCTAGGAAAATAAACATCTCCAATCAAAATTTAATTACATAAATAAATAAATAAAAATTTGATTCTCTCATTGATCCTTGTAAATATCTTGTTGTTCAAAAAGAAAAGAATCAAATGAATCTACAATCAACAAAGGCTTTGGACAAATGAAAATGCAAAAACTAAACTCAAAAAATTAGTTTTGGTTACAAATTTAGAGCTTAATTTTCAGCTAAATTTTAGACTTAGTTAGTGACCAAATCTGGTCATGCAACCACTTCACAAATATTCTTCGTGATTTTATCTATGTAACAAGCCATCTTGAGCCTCATTTGGTCAAGTAAAACTCAACTTGTGAGCTTCCAAAGTTGAAGTGTCAAAATTGTCATAGTTCTGGAAAAATGCATGTGTGGCTTAAAATTACGCAAATTTTTAATAAAAAATTATAAATCCTATTGTCACTGTACAATTAATTAATTAATTAAATTATAAATTAGTTAATTATTATATATAGATTAATAAAAATTTAAATTAATTTACAACTAATTACAATTATAAATTAATTTAATTTAAATTTTATTAATTTTAAATTAAAGTAAATTAATTAAAGTTTAAAATAACATGAGACACATGCCAAGTGGCTATTGGTCCCAAGTGAATGGGCCTAGTGGATTTTGGCTCAATGTATGAGCCATGGTGGATAGGTGGGAGCCATAAGGAGGTTGTTATAATAAAGTGGAGGCATTTTATTAAACGTCTCATATCCATCCAACCTTTACAATTACCCTCTTACAATTAGACATTGGAATTATTTGAATTGAAATAAGATTAGACATCAGGCACCAGGAGTGGTTGAAAATTTTTCCTCAAGGTTCTAATATATGACGATAGAGTATGGGGTATCAACATTTTGAAACATTGGGAGGTCATATTAAGAAGTTCTGATATTACACAAGTTCTAAAGTTATATTAATAACTATTATATTGTTACAAAGGTCATATATCCAATGTTTAATACAAGCCCCATCAGGAGTTGAATAATACAACAGGCATTAATTAGGATATTGGAGTATCAAGGATTTAAAATATTGGAGGTCCTTTTAAATTATGTTACGATAAATATTATTTCTGAGATTCAAATGGAATGAGGGAGAATGGTGTCAATGAGGAAAGGAGGACCACTTGGAGTGGGACCCTCCCTCTTATGTATAAACAATAGCCACTTTGTAAGTTAAAAATCCAATAAAAAGAATTACAAACACTTTGTAATTTCAGGATTTCAAATCCTCATAATTTTTTGAAATTGGGAATTGGAATAGACTTCTAAGATCCCTAAAACAAATAATTGTAATTGCTCTACAATTTGATTGTGGTGATTTTGTAGGACCATTAGTGAAAAATTAATTAAAAATCAATATTTACAATTAATCTACAAAAATTAAAATAATATACATTTTGTACATTTTTTAGCCGTCGCAATAAAATCATCAAACTTCGATGAAGCGCAATTTGCAAACCATGTGACCAAATGAGATGAAATGAGAACCAATGGAAAGATTACGAAAAATCGAATGCAATGAAGCAATCAAAATAGAATTCCGAAGAAAATAAAAATCAGGCAAAATTGTAGGACACTTAACCAAAAGAAATGTATTAAAAGGTGATTTAACGACTATTTATGTAAAGGGTCCCCATTATTTGAAATAAATAAGTTAAAAATGGGGGTGCTGAGTTTTCACCTCAACAATGGAAACATACGGGGAAGAACCAGTGATCTCTGGTTAAAGATAATGAACTTCAGTTTACCCAAAGGTTAAAAGTGAGGAATTCATCAAACCATCAAACATTAAAACATTTCCAATGGTCCCACATTAATAAATTAAGCAATAAAAGTTTGAAAAAATAAGTAATCAAAGAAGGTTGAATTTAGAATCATGAATCCAAACTTTGGGAAAAATTAATTTTAAGATTACCTCAAATGAGAAATAGAAGAAGGTACAAGTAGGAGTTTTTATAAAGCATATATCCATCGATATGAATAGTCTCTCACATCGCTTTGCTGCCATGGAGCCTGAACGATACCCCAACAAAGTTTCTTTTATGCCATACAAACATGGCCCCACTGCCAGCGAGCGTCCATAGCCCCGACGAGTTCCCTTGTATTTCCCATGTTTCCTCTTTTGATCACCCTTTTGATAAGCACTTTTACGAGTTTAGTTTATGATGTATCTAAGTGAAAGAGGTGGGATGGTAATAGAGACTTATGTTAATGGATATAATACTTTCATAATGTTGACTCCATATATTTCCCTGTGACTATCAATTAGAGGTTTCTTATATGAAGAGGAGGGATGGGAGGGATACATTGAGTCAAACTTTGGTCAGTTTTTTACTTAAAAAGGTGAACTATATCACGTAGAAAGGATGTGTGATCCTCCATGAAAAAGCTTTAAAACAATAAGACTTTATGATTACATAAAGATATGCCTTTAATCATAAATAAAACTCTTTGAATAGATAGAGTAAAAATTTACATGTATGCCAACCAATGTTGGGTGAGAAGAACAAATTCCTTCCACGTAAATCTAGGTGGAGTCACCAAAATCAAACCATAACCAATAGAAAAAAGAAAAAGAAATCCAAACTAAAGTAAAAGAAGTCATAAACAAACTTCCAAAAATGTCAATCAAGAGGAAAAATGAAGGAAAAACCCAAATTAAAAAGACAACTCCAACAAGACTAATTATATAAATACTTCAACAAAAGAGAAAAATAAGATAACCATGTTTGTGTTCATCTTATGTTGAGATTTTAATGAATTTTATCTTGCAGAATTATAAGAAATTAGGCTCTCAAACCATAAATTGAATAACAACTATGAGGTAAAATGAAACCGAATAAGAAGTCTCTGTCTGCTGCAAATTTTCTGGTTTCAAAGCAAAACCTACATAAATGCATCTTAACAATTTTTCTAAATAAAAGAAATACTTAAGAAATAGACTAAAAAGTTCAGGGACTCCCCAATTAAACTGATTCGATAAAATGTGTAACTACTCTTCTAAAACTCAGAGGAAAAAAACAAAGAGAATAAGTTCCAAATCTGAGGTATGCATTAATTCTTGAAGTCCTGCAAAACAAAGTTTAAGACCAGAAAAATTAAAAACAAAGGCTGAAACTCAAATGTAAAGAAAAGAAAAAGGATGAAAGTGGGCATATGAGACTTACCATTGGAGAATTTCATTTAATTTTACCTGAGAGATATCATTCGCTCCAACAATCGATAAGCTCTTCTTTTGATTGATATTAAGAGAATGAAGAAGTTATGCTCTTTGAAATCTAATTTACCCAAAATCATAATTCATTAAAGTTAAATTACAACGAGCAGTAAAACTAGAAAAATGATGTCATATGTTCAAGGAGTCGGAAGAAGAAATAAAATCCATCAGATATGAGAATGGATATGCTTTTGCAGCGATGATTGTTCTCTTCTAGTCACTTCTGAGTTTATATCAGCCCCAAAATATTGATACAATCCCAAAAAATCGATTCAAAGTCTGAAACAATGTAACAATCATGTATATGGAGAGGACTTAAATCTTGACATGATAAATATGAATCAACATATCAAAAATAAGAAAACTATAAGAGAATACAAACATAGGTTGCTCATTATCTATTACCTTTGCATATTCTGAATTTCATTAGCAATGGTTGCATTACCCTAATAGTTTCTCAAGAATGTTATTGAAAATTAAATGAGGATGCACATTCAAAGTCTAAAACAATGTAACAATCATGTATATGGAGAGGACTTAAATCTTTACATGATAAATATGAAGCAACAATCAAAAATAAGAAAACTATAAGAGAATACAAACATAGGTTGCTCATTATCTATTACCTTTGCATATTCTGAATTTCATTAGAAAGTGTTGCATTACCATAATAGTTTCTCAAGAATGTTATTGAAAATTAAATGAGGATGCACACTATAAATGATCAAGATGATGAAATGAGCATCTAACAGTAAGATAAATATTAAGATGTAACCAAGCCACAATTGATGTGCTTCTCATTAACTTGGAAATTGTCGTAAGGAGTAAAAGAGGCCCAACTATCCCTGTGAAAATATATGTCCAACATAATGGTAAGATCCATGTGCACACATCATAAAGAATAGATATCCCAAAAGTCACAAAGTAATCTTGAGAAATGAATGCTTTGGGTTTGATGAAATTGTAATTAAAAATGCATCCAAGTTCTTGAATACTCGAGTAACATGAAAGTCAACTTGAAGATACAAAGATAAGCAAAGAGGACTCCATGTGAGTATAATGATAAGTCAGACTATAAAGTAATGAATGAATTGATGAGATGCCAACAAGATTATATTAGTCTGATATCTCACTTAGTATGAGATGTTATGAAGCAAAAGGGAAATCTCAGGAAGAAATTTCAATTGATTAATGATAATAACCTGATATATCGTGGTTCCAAAATATGAAGAGACTTAAGAAATATTTATCGCAAAGTCTTTAAATAAGAGTTCTAATAAAAATTAAGTATGAGGTTACTTATTGAATAGAAACATAATATTGGAAACTCAGATAGAGTAATAATTTAATGTATCTTTATGAGACTTCAAGACTAAGGAGATCGGGGAAAGAAATAAAATAGGCAACATGGATCTTAGAGAGACAAATTTCAAAATGTGTTTTAAAATGCTTCCGATGTAACATAAACCTAAGAGTCTAATGAGCCAGAGGTTCTAAAATTCTGAGGTTTGTAAGTAAGGGGCTCTAAATCATCTTGGAAGGAGGAAATGTGACTAAAGTGGATGTAAGATAAATCGGGGCAAAGGAAAGGCTTAACTCAACCGGCAGCCGTAAGAGTCAAAATAGGCAAAGGTAATATCATGGAAAAATTATTTACTGTAATATTTTTGCAATTTCCTTTTCTTCTAGTAAATATGAACAAGAAAGAGTCTAACATTCCATTTCAGCTGCATCAACGCAAAGTGAAATATGATTCTTGACTGATCTCAAAAATTTGCAAAAGCGAAGAAATATGAACAAAATCATTAATACATGGCTAAAATAAGAATTATTTCTAATGAGAAAGAAAATACTTCCCTGAGCATGTTGCAGATTGGAAAGAGTTGGTTGCTCGTGCTAACTCAATTTTCTTGTAAAAACCAAGTCTCCAAATTAAGCTAATGAAGACCTACAAAAAGAAGCAAACGAAAATAAGAAGCAAACTATGAAAAAGTAAAATTAACCGCTGATGAAGATGAACATGTTTATGCAACCTGGAAGAGTCAAACAACAAGAGCACCTTATAGATTTTGACATTCTCCTATGTATTACCATTCGATTTTTCTTATGTTCAAACATCATCTACTTATCCAATCTAAACTAACTATTAATTAATGAGCAATTTACATCTGCTTCCCATTTAAACTAAGGAAATTGTGGTAAGAGTGACCATAAAGAAATGCTTACGAATTTGGAAAATTGGTATGCTCAGCTATAATGATTCTTTGAAATTTCATCATTCATGATTTTGTTTGGAAAAAACAACTTTAATCTTATGATAAAATTTTGTGAAGAAGGACAATCAAGAGCATCACACATGTGTATGATCAAAAGCGCTCTAATTCACTTTTTCCAAAAATAAATTGTTAACAGAGGAAATATTTGAACCCATTACTTGTTTATTAAAAATCAACAAATTAAATTGAAAGCGGCAGAGAGAGAGAGAGAAATAACTAAACTAACTATGTTCCTAATCTAATTTACTGAGAAAGCATATGACTAAGTCTACCCATGCTTCCAATGAAGACACTCTCTCAATTTTATTTTTGCACTAATGAAAATGTCACAGATCAACAATAGGAATAAAATTGCAACTATATTATTAAAATAAAAATTCAGCGTAGTATGTACATATAACAAGTTTGGAAAAATAAACTTATTTACAAAATTCTTACCTCGCGATTATTTAGACCACATGCCTACAGGGACATAAAAATCAACATGTATTTCAGTGGATGATTGGAATAAGTTCAAAGGAAGAGGAAACATCAGGTCTGGATTGAATGATACATTTTTAAATACTGAAGCCTACTGAACACTGGAAAAATCAGAAATATTCTTGAGCACTGGAACCTCTAGATATTTTTCAAATGGATCGAAAAGTATAGTTGAACATTTAAAAGGTTTCTAAAAGTATTTCATTGCTGACCAGAATGAAATGGTGCACTCTTAAGGGTTAGAATTGATGATGAACTTATTTGAAAATCAAAAATAAATTAGACAAACATGATCATCAAATAAAATTTCAAAATAAAAAGTAGTTGATGTTAATGCTTGAAATTATGGAATTAATTTTCATATATGCTTTTTAATGTGTTTGATGAATGTTGAGACTTTAAATGCTTAAAATGCCAATACAATGTGCTCAAAGATTTAAAAATTAAATTCGAAAGAAAAACAAATTCAAATCTGGGAAAAAGGAAACGAAGCAAACTAAAATTTACATTAATGTTACAAATAATAGTACAACATTGCTTTTATTCATTTGCAAAGATTTATTTCGCACAAATATCAACATAAATTATAAAGTTAAACTCATTGTTTGCATTCTTTTGTGGGAATGGGAAGATTTTGAGCCTATGATCCAAAAAGGGAATTCCATCATTGTAGGAACCAAAAATTGGGATAGCGTTATAGCACCATTTACCACCCTTGATAGTTTTGATGCTCTGTGATATGGCCTAGGGCAACCCATCCCTTCCAGACTTGGTCCAAATTCTAAAAAACAATGTTTTAAATCACATACATTGTTTTGCCCTGTATAAAAAGCATATGCATGCGGGTCCGTTTATACCCAACCTATGTATATGTGTTAAAATATTAAAATATATATAATCTCCTTAAAATTTGGCAAAGATTACGGGTTTTACCTGTTACTCACCTACTATAGCCCGTGGCCCAACTATTTCCCATCTGAAAAAACTAATTTGGAGAAGTATAAATAAACCTCCATGGGAAGGCCTAAAGGAGGAGAAAAGATTAGATATTGATATTATAGTTGATTACATCCCTGATCAAGTCTGAAGAAATCCATGTGCCTTATGCACTCCCAAGTCATAGGAAACATCTATTTCCTTCTTGAGATGTCCTTCATCCCTTCATGACATCCTTGTGTATACCTATGGAGGAAGATTGTTGAGGCTTGGGCAGGACGGATCCGGACGACTATTTCGCTTAGAGCCGGAGGATGATTTTGCTTGGAGCCGACGGATGACTCAGGTTGTTGTTCTTCCGAACTTTATTTAGTTTACATCAATAAAGAGGCTTTGTCTTATTCCTGATGTTTATGGTTTTTATGCATTAATCTATGTTATGATTTTCTTATAAAATCTTATGTCAGTGCTTATTTTCTTACATGCTTATATGACCTAACACCTCTATCATTAACATGCTTTCTATTACTATTATTGTATATTCTTTTCTTGAATTAGTTGGAAGTTCTAAGGCATTGGAAGAAGCAAAGGGTTTGGACCCTACGGGAATGACCTCAAACGTAGGACCTCTAGGTAATACCTCTTCTTCCTACTTCAGTAGTTTAAGAATTAGGATTGCCTGGTTGCATGTCTCTTTATGTAATATGTCCTCCGCTCTATTGGGGTTATCAACCCAAGACCCTAGGATGATTCTACCCGTAACAAAATTGGCGACTCCACTGGGGAAAGCATTATTGTTTTTCCTAGATTGGGTTGTTTCTTCTTGATCAGGGCACATTTGATTGGTTTCTTGCTTTTACAGTGTCTGTGACCTATTTTCTTCCTGGGCATCAAGTCTGATCTTTTGGATCAAGCCTGGATTTTTTGTTTTTCTTGATTGAGCTTTGTATATGCAATTCTCAAAGGATATAGTAGCGTATTCACATAGTTTCTTCAAGTAGACTCACATATACGCGAGTTTCCGCTGTTTTAGTCACGTATACATGCTTTTGTGTCTTTACATAGTCATGTATACCTTGTTTTGAATTAATTTTTCAAAATCTTTGGCCCAATTAAGATTGTTGTCTAGTGGTTTTTGCTATTTTCTGGTCATTCACTATCAGTGAAGCTTTGCTTTCTTGCAAGTTTTCAATTTATAATCTTCTTCTTGTTGAAAAACCTAGTTAACCTAGGGTTTTCTTGTTGAGTAAGGTTTCAGTTTGGGTCTTGGGTTCAAGTCTTCTTGTGGAAGTTCTTGGTTGTTCTGACTTTGCGGAACAAGCAAATGGTTGCAGTTTTGGTTATAACCCAATTTTCAGATTGCTTTACTTTGCTTTTTGGTTGACCTATTTTGTTTTTCATGGTTTTTGAGTGCCTCTTTGGCGATCTTGAAAGTCTTTTTTGACATTATTTTGGTTTGTTGAAGTCCTTTATACTGTTGCTCAGCTCAATCTATGCAATTATGTAGTCCTTTATCATTTTAAGTTGCATTATATTAACGATGTGCATAACTTGCAAATTTTGGGACTCTTTATGCTTGTTTTTGGTTTTTGAAGTTTAGTAGTCTTTTGTGCTCTCAAAATTTTCTTTGGGTTCTTTAAAAAAGAAAAAGACAAAAACAAAGTTCTTGCCTTTCTTTTTCTTTTTCAGTTTTTGTTTTTGGTTTCTTCGTTGTTTTTGAGCAATTATGAACTTTTTTCAATTGGTTTTGCTTGGTTTCAAAGGAAGCTTTCCATTGAATTTATGCCCTCCTTGTAGTCAAGTTGGCCTATTAATATTGTGAAGAATACATTTGCTTATTATATGCGCATCCATAGAATCTTGCATCATCATTATAGTTTGCATTAAGTTAGTTTGTATTGTAAGCATTTTAGCCTTTTTTTTTGGTCGACGTTTCGAGTGTAGACCCAGACTCATCATAAGGACTAATGTGCAGAGAAAAGGAAGAAAAAGGTTTTTGATAAATATGTAAAAGGCTAGATGTAAAGATAGTTTGGCCGACTCAATGCCTGATTATTACTATTATTTACCATTATTTTTATTATTATTTACATCATTACCATTATTTTATTATTTATTTATTTATTATTAATCATTATTTATATTATTATTTATTTATTTAAATCATAAGTTTGTTATCTTATTCATTAATTAATCTAGAATTGAATTGTGAGAATTTTATGTTATTAGTTTGAAATAATTAATAAGTTCTGTTATAATGTGTAATCTATTTACTTAATATTGTGTAATTAATTAGTATTTAATTCCTAAAAGGTCTATAGTATTATGGATGTAATGAGTTTTATTATATTGTTAATTTGTTAATTCAATATAAATGTAATGAGTTAAAGGATATTTTATTTAGTTAATTAAAGAGATTAATATTGAGGTTTTTTATTATTTATATACCATGTTTATTATGTTGCTTCTTAATCTAAATTGAGAAAATTGGTTAAATGTTATTAATTAGTTAATTGAATTAGCTGTTGAGTCTTATAATTAATTTATTAATTTTATTGATTTATGAATTATTATATACCTAAGTTAATTATGTTGTTAATTTATTATGTTTATTTATTCTTTACATTATTAATTTATAATTATATTTGTACTTTACTAAAATCAATAGAGAGATTATTTATATGTTATTATTTTTACTTGATCTTAGTAATTCTATTATTATATTATATTAATTATTTTATTATTATAATATTATTTACCATTGTTTATATTGTTATTTATATTCTAAGCTTGTTATTTTATTCATTACTTAATCTAAAACTAAATTGTGAGAATGGTTTTAAGTTATTTGCTTGAGATAATTAATAAGTTTCATAATAATATGTAAACTAATTATAAATCCTTATTAATGTGTAATACATTTTAATTTATTCTTAAGAGGTCTATAATATTTATTGTTAAAATAAGTTTTATTATATTGTTAATTTTAATTCAATGGAAATGTTGACTTATAAGATAATTGAGAATTTTGTAATATGTTATCTAATAATTGATTGCATTAGTTACTGAATGTTGTTATTAACTAATTAATTCTTGTTGATTTGTATTTATTGAATACTAAAGTAATTATGTTGCTAATTTCTTAGGCTTATTCCTTGATTTACATTGTTAATTAATTGATCTATTATGTTGTTTAATGAATTAGAATTAAATAAAGGAACTAGTTATATATGTTTTTTAATAATTGATCAAGTTAGTTACTAAGATCTATATTTAACCTAGTTACAAAATTTACCGAGAACCTGTGCTATTATTCGTGAGGGGTGAGTAAAGACCTCTTAAGAATAAATTAAAATGTATTACACATTAATAAGGATTTATAAATAGTTTACATATTATTACAAAACTTATTAATTATCTCAAGCAAATAACTTAAAACCATTCTCACAATTTAGTTTTAGATTAAGTAATGAATAAAATAACAAGCTTAGGATATAAATAATAATATAAACAATGGTAAATAATGGTAAATAATGGTAAATAATATTATAAATAATTAAAATAACTAATATAAATAAGTATATAAGAACTTAGTAAGATCCAAGTAATAATAAACATATAAATAATCTCTCTATTGATTTTTAGTAAATTAACACTAATAAGATTAATAATTTAATAATGTAAAGCATAATAAACATAATAAATTAACAACATAATTAACTTAGGTATATAATAATTCATAAATCAATAAAATTAATAAATTAATTATAAGACTTAGCAGCTAATTCAATTAACTAATTAATAACATTTAACCAATTTTCTCAATTTAGATTAAGAAGCAACATAATAAACATGGTATATAAATAATAAAAAACCTCAATATTAATCTCTTTAATTAACTAAATAAAATATCCTTTAACTCATTACATTTATATTGAATTAACAAATTAACAATATAATAAAACTCATTACATCCATAATACTATAGACCTTTTAGGAATTAAATACTAATTAATTACACAATATTAAGTAAATAGATTACACATTATAACAGAACTTATTAATTATTTCAAACTAATAACATAAAATTCTCACAATTCAATTCTAGATTAATTAATGAATAAGATAACAAACTTATGATTTAAATAAATAAATAATAATATAAATAATGATTAATAATAGATAATATTAAATAATATAAATAATGGTAGATAATGATATAAATAATAATATAAATAATGGTAAATAATAGTAATAATCAGGCATTAAGTCGGCCAAACTATCATTATATCTAGCCTTTTACATATTTATCACAAACCTTTTTCTTTCTTTTCTCCGCACATTAGTCCTGATGATGAGTCTGGGTCTAGACTCGAAACGTCGACCAATTTAAAGATGAACACTGTGGAAAATCCGAATTCCTCTCAGAAATCCTTTACTTATTTTCTCAATAATAATATTGTTTCAATTCTTATCTATTTCCATTAAAATATTTTGTTTATGTTTGATCAATAATGTTGAATATGTCATATATTTTATTGGTCCACAGACATGAGTAATCGATTTTTATTCTCTATCTTTGTTCATGCTTCTGATCTTCAGGATTATTTCCCTTAGCTTAAAAATCTAAAAAAAAAATGATATAAACAATTAGTGTTTGCTATAGATTTTCTTTGCGGAATCAAAATAAATAATCAACTACCAATGTACAATAACATATTCATTTCAATTATTTATTATTTTTATGAATAAAATTGAAATTGATTCAATTCTCATTGGGATTGATCCATTTTGTATAGGTTGTAGAAGAAAAAATGGTTAGGTTGATAGGTTGTTAGTTGTCTTAAGGCTTGTATGGTTGTACCACATTGTCTAAATAAACTTAACAAACTAGGTTTATGATGTTTTACCAATCAATTACATGGCATGCCTTAAGGTGCATAATGTGGCTTATATAACACTTAAAAAAAAAATATTTGTAAATCCTATTACAAATTCAACCTCAAAATATATGACCATTAATCCATGCAGGATGACACGTAAATTTTAATGGATGACTTGATAGATGACTTGGTAGATTATTTGGAAAACCAAATGAGATTTTGATATATAAATATATAAACAATTGAAACAAGCAATCCCTCTTGTAGTGTGGACCTCCACAAGTCGAACACCCCCTCTTAGGAGCTTGGCCCCCACTACTGGTTTAATTGGATGCTACCTTGGAACTCCACTGGAATGAACTAGACTGTTATGTTTGTTGTTGCTGGGGTGTAGCATGAAATTATGGTGTAGGACGATAATGCAATGTATGACATGACTGTTCTGTTGTTGATCATGACTGCTATGATGTAGACTGTGACTATTATGTTGGAGGTCGATATGGTGGTCTCTAGTTACTTGATGGTTGTCTTTGACAGTCATAGATTGGTCATTTCCGATGGTTTATATGCTTTGAAATGTTCCCAACATGTACTCCTATCCTGGTAGGCCTTGATGGTCTACTTAGTCCACTCCTCAAAATCTCCTCTTTTGTGACGATGGTTCATTGAACCCCCTCATTTAAGGTATGAAGCATATAAGTTCTCACCTTGGATTGGATGTTGTAATTCAATCCATAAACAAACTTATCTACCCTTAATTTTTCTATGTTTAGGTGCAAATCATATCTGAGTAGCTCCATGAATCATACTTCATACTCGAGTATAGACCAATTTCCCTATTTTAAGGCATTAAACTCATTCAATTTCCTTTCGATGAATTCCTCTAATAGGTAATGTTCTTTAAATTTTTTTTCTCAAAAAATTTCCATGTTACCTTTGAAATATCCATTCCCAACAATGGTAAGAGCATTTTC
>APFE030234630.1:0-11154 GCA_000404065.3 Pinus taeda | reverse complement strand
TAAAGTGCGAAGTCTGTAGTATATGAGGATTTTTTCATTTTTCATATAGGAAGAGTGAAGTGCTTTATCATTTCGAGGATCATCTTGTGGAGAGCCTGGTTGCAACCTGTAAAAAAATTCAATGCAAAATATATATATGAGATCATATCATCGTTGAGGTAGGCATTCCCATACTCAGATAAAAACTGACTAAGAGACTGAAAACTGACTAGAAGACTAACTGAATAGGATACTAACTACTGCTCTGATATAGGAATAATCTCGTAACACATCATAAGTACAGACACATGTGGACACAGTATGGACGCAGCCATCTGTTTATGAATAGTCCATAATATAATGAATACAAAATTCCTCGCAACCTGGATGGTGGAAACTAGATCCAGGGTTCATTTCTACGTTCCGAACAGTACGATTCTATCCATGCGATTGAATGTGTCGAAGTCGAACATGGTAGAAACCGCTTGATTACTAGTTAATGATGTAAACTGTTAACAAGCGTGAGAGAAACCACCAATAATGACAATGGCTCTCAAAGTACTCAGCACAATCCATGAAATGTGATAATATGTGTTGATGTCGAACATGTCATGGAATCCTTTGATCGGAAGTCAATGATGTAAACTGTCGTCAAAGGCGAGAAACCTGCCATTGAGGCATGCAGATCTCAAGGTACTGACGATTCCTAGATCATCTTTCTAGATAATGAATTGAAGTCGATAGAAAGCGATCCGTCGTAGGCAAGCCCACAACACAAAATCATAGATCAAGCTGAAGAAATTAGTTGCAAGGACTGACTCAGGGATGGTCAAGATGGATGACAGACATTTTGCAGATGAATGGCTTATTTTCACTGACCTCTTGAAACACATAACGACACGACAGATGGTTTGGTAATGATTGACCCAAAGCTAATACCCAGAAACCGGTTGAAGAATTTCAATATGGTTTGATCAACTGTCAGGTAAAGGATTTCCCAACCCAGGTGAATGAAAGTGTCGTGTTCAAGAGTGGTTATAAAGTATGACAAACAGACTCACTTTTCTCTCTTTTCCCCCACCATTTCTGGCAAGTACCTCTTTATTTTTTACAAGCTTGAGGAGGATAACATATGATTGATTATAAGCTCACCCTTCGGGTGAGTCCAACTTAGTTTAAATTCAAACCCTAAGAAGGAGTGGTCCGTTTCTATTTGTAATTGAATAGGTCCTTTACTGTCGAAATTTAACGAGTCCAGTATAGGAGAAACTCGGCGTTTTTCATTTTTAGAGAGTCTGAAAAAACTTAAGAAGACTCCAGGTTTTGACTTTTTCGTAAATTTGTGTCTCCCAAGCCCAAAAAAGTATAAAATAATACTTGAGAGAACCGCTTGATCTTTTACGACCAAGGAGTACTTTTCGTTATTAGTGTCCTTGATCTGAAAAAGTAAAAAAGCGACCAAGGACACGTCGTTTTATAACCAATATCGAATTTGAAACAACAAAAATCTGGCGATCTTTTTATGCTTTTACGGTCGAAAAAGAGCTGTAAATCGACCGCCTTTTAATTCCGTTTTAACAAGCTTAAAATAAAAACTCGGCAATCTTTTCATGTTTTAGGAGTCAGAAAAGGGCTTAAAAGGTGACTCTGGTTGAAAATGATAGACTCCGCCTGAACAATCCTGTTATCTTGCACAAAAACACAAACATTACTCATACCTGCTTGAAAGAGATAAAAATGTCGTAATAATACCTTTTTAAAGTAAAACATAAACAAATTTGAAATTTATTTACTCAAAAAACTTATAAAAAGGGGGTTTTACCATTCATTTTTACCATTTGTGATTTGGGTGAGGAAATAGTGCTTTTGCTCTGAAAAATTCTCGAGAGGATTGCGATTGCGGAGAATCCAACCGTTGGAATCGGACGCCGTCTTCACCAGGCAATCCACATCATCCTCCTCTTGTTTTTCATCCATTTAGTTTTTCATTTTAGTCATTGATTTGGTTTTTTAGGAGGGTTTTTGGGCGAAAAACCTGCGCTCGGGGTGCGCAGGTCCACCACTGATAACCTGCGGACCCCGACTTTTTCTCCATTGGGAAAAAGGTCGGGGTCTGCAACTTCCCTTTAGACAAAGTGCGGTCCCACGCACTATGTCTAAAGGCAGGGTGCGTACCCCGGCGCAAGGGCTTTCAACCAAAAATTCTCAAAATTGGACCAAAGAAAAACTTTTCTAGCATGCTAATTGTTCTTTTGGCTTGATGTAGGGAGTACATCATGCTGGATTGGAGAGAACGCGAACACGAGGATGTGGATGCAGCCGCATGGAATCATCAACCTTCGTTGGATGCTTTGAGGGCGTGTGGACTGTACAAATACTGGGCCATTCCTGGCATGAGGGCTCAGGTGGACTTCTTGCAGTGGATGGTTGACAGGTGGAATGTCCGGGACCAGTGCTTCTTGATTGGTGGCCACTAGCTGAAATTGAGCTGGCGGACATATATTTTTTGACCGGTTTGCCTAAGAGAGGCATTGATTTGACCCTGTTTGGGGCTAGGGTGGGTTGCCAGTCCGTCGATAGCCTTCGACTAGAGTACTGCAACAGGCAGTCTCGAGACAAGGGGATAGATATCAAGTACATAACCCTTCTTGAACTGAAAGTAATTGCATTCACTGTTACTCTACTTTGCGGGGCTGCCGCTTTACATATTGCCACTGGATCCCAGATGCGGATGGTAGTCGACTGCTTTCAGGGCACCGTTTTCAACTGGTGTGATGCTGTGTTGGCCAATGTGAAGGGCCAATTGACCAGGGCCAAGAACGGATGGCTAAAGACTTTTGGATATGGTGCTATAGTCGTCAGCTTTGGCCTGGAGCGGATTCCTATGCTCATTCCACAGCACCTCACAGTTGTTCCTGGGCATCCCTGAGAGCCTAGACTGATGCGATGGGTTGCAGTTATGGCCCGTCATCATGACGAGGGGACCGAGGTCATCCGATTCAAACCTGAGTTCTTCCAGTGGTTGGAACATCAAGTCTTTTCTCTCCAGGACTTTCCATATACTGGGATTGATTTTCGTGGCGACCCAGACATGGCTCTTCCTCCAGGAGAGCAGTGTGATGACTCAGGTAATTATTTTCAACTTTTCCTAATGTTAATTTTTATTTATTTTTATATCGTCTCAAAACTGATAGTAATAATGTTTTGAAATGCAGATGTGGGTCCACAGTGACCAGCTGCTCTCCAGCCTTTTGAGAGAAGGCAACCACTTGCACCAGCTCCAGCCCCACAGGACGAGTCAGCAGAGACCTTGGCTGAGTTGGAGAGTCACCTAGAGCGCCTGACAGGGGATATTCCTGAGACGAGCATAGATGACATTCCTCGTCGACTTCAGCGCTATGTGATTGGAGTCCCAGGACCTTTTAGGAGGTTCCTTTGTAAGGTGGCTCGCGTAGTGGTTTCGTATCTAGATCATCACCAGTGATGGGATGATCGCTTATGTAGTCACATATGACATTTTGTTTTTTGTACTTATCATTTTTGCCAATCATAAGGTGTTTTTAAACCTATGATCGAAGACGATGTATTTTTCGACACTCCTATATTTATGATATCGTTATTACTAGCTTGTCTTGTTACATATGTTATGGAATGTTTTTTAAATTTACCTGTATGATTATTACACATGTCTACTTAACACTAGAGAAGCAATTGCATTTGCTAATGTATTTAAAGATCTTGGAATATGCTGATATTCAATGTAATCAAATTCACGTTCCAAGAGACACACTCTCAAAAATAATCTTAATAAAACTGGATTTCTAATGGCGTATACTCTATTAAGCTGTAATACAATGAGTTCAGAATCCAACCTCACTATCAAACTCTGAATCCTGAATGAAATAGATTCAGATAATAACTCCACTGCCCTATATTCTGCAATGTTGTTCGTTTTTTGACCGAGGCTTACCCCATGCATAGATACTAACTCGTCAGAGGGCGAATAGATAACCCAAGTTGCGGAAGAAATGTTCCATGTACTACGACAAGCGCCATCAACGTAACCAATAAATTTTTGAAGAGGCGTCGACATATGTGACGTCAAACGTAAAACCAAGATAAGTAGGAATAACGACAGAAAAATCAATCTCTAAGCTAAGCACACTTTAATCTAAAACACACTAGCTAAAAGAAAAACTAACCTAACTAACAAATCTTCACACTCGATTTAGGCATAATATCTCTTCAGGTAAAGACCATTTCTGGGTTTACCTAAAGAGACCCCGTTAGATTCTACCAACTCATATGCCCCTTTCGCTAGCTTTCACTTGATAACAAAAGGACCATGCCACATCGACACGAATTTTCCAGCACCCAATTTATCATTCGCTTAATCGTACAAGAGGACTAAATCTCCTTCCGAAAAATTTCGAGGGGTTACATTCCGATCATACTGAGCCTTAATACGTTTGGCATGAGTTCGATCGCTAATATAGCATCGCGACGATTCTCATCTAGCTGAGCTAAGTATAATAAACGTCTTTCCTCTTCGAAAGTAGCTGGAAGTAATTCGATGGCCATTCGCAATGATGGGATTTCGCATTCAATAGGTAGCACGGCTTCCAAACCATAAACTAGTTGGAAAGGAGTGAACCCTGTTGATGTTTTGATTGAGGTTTGGTATGCCCACAGCGCTGAGAATAACATGTTATGCCAGTTCGACCGATGAATCCCAATGATCTGTCGGATCATGATGACTAGGACTTTGTTGATGGCTTCAACCAGATCATTAGCTTGTGGATAATAAGGAGTTGAACTATCATGACGCAAGCCAAGCTAGTCTGTAAGTTCTGTCATCATAACGTTTCAAAAATGATGCCCATGGTTAGTGATAATCACTTGTGGAACACCAAACCTAGCAATTATATGATTGAATATGAAAATTGCAGCTATTTTGCCGTCTACCTCAAATGTAGGCATCGCCTCGGCCCACTTAGTAAAATAATCTACCGCGAGGATAATGTACGCATGCCCCCTGGCCGAGTGAGGGTTACATGTAATATAATTGATACCCCATTTGGCAAAAGGACCAACGGAAATTATAGGGTGAAGAGGAGCAGGTGAGGCGCACATCTTTCGATCAAAAATTTGACAGTTGTGGCATTTTCGGACCGCAGTAATACAATCTTTAAACAAAGACGGCCAGAAATATCCAGAGTGCAATATCTTTTGGGCAGTGGCATACCCAGACATATGACCGCCACATGCTCCAGAGTGACAGTCATTTAAGACCCTCTCGGCTTCCTCATGAATGAGACAATGCCGAAAAATAGAGTCTTCCCCCAGGCGATAAAGAATATCTCCAATGATTTTGTATTGATGGGATTGGAATCGGACTTTTTGACGATCGGATCGTGAAAGATCGGGCCGAAAGGTTCAGGTTTGGAGATAAGTGATGATATCTCCATACCACGGATCTAAGGTGCTGATAAGAAACAAGGATTCGTCCACGATGGGCTCCTCTGCCACAGTTTCGGAATCAACACGGGGAAAGTCACACATAAATTCCGCGAAAACTAGAGATTTCTTCGACTTGGATTTTTCAAATTCCAAATCAAACTCCTGCAAGATGAAAATCCATTTGGAGTTCTTGGCCCCCAGTAATTGTTTGGTCAAAATATAGATCATCGGGTCTGAAATGACCGTAGTTTTGCGTAGTAAAATGTAATGACGAAATCTTTGGACAGCTTGAACAGCTGCCAATGCCAACTTCTCCACATGTGAATATTTTAACTCAGTGGGATTCAATGTGCGAATAAGGTAATATATCACACGTTCCGTACCGAATTCATCTTCCTGAACTAATACCATCCCAATGGTGGAATAGGAAGCGGCGAGATACAAGTAGTAATCCTAATTGTAGTTGGGAGGATGCAACAGTGGTGCATGGGTCAATGCATGTTTTAACGCATCAAAAGATTTCTAAGCTATCTCATCCCAAAAGAATGAAGCACTTTGTTTCAACAATCGGGTAAAACCATTTTTAATCTCGGCGTAGTTAGGGATAAATCGACGTAAAAATTTTGCTTTCCCTTGCAAACTTTGGAGTTGGCGAAGACTCGAAGGAGGAGGCAATTTGATGATAGCTTCGACCTTCAAAGGATCGACACGAATGCCGACTTTTGAAACCACAAATCCCAGTAATCGACCCGTTTCGATGAAAAACACGCACTTGTGGGGATTCAACCGAATCCGATAATGCCTACACCTCATGAAAATTTCTCGTAAATGGACAAGGTGATCAGCTCTATGTAAAGAATGAGCAGGTAAATCATAGAGATACAGTTGCACAATGAGTTTTATATCATCAAACGCGTAAGACATAGCCCTTTGAAAAGTTGTGCCGCGTTCTTAAGGCCAAAAGGTAATTTGCAATAAGCAAATGTTCCCCAAGGACAAATGAATGTTGTTTTTGGTTGATCGGCAGGCAGAATATTGATTTGATTATAGCCCGGAAAACCATCCATAAAGGAGAAAATTTCACTGTCGGCACAATCATCAATAATTTGATTGATATAGGGTGTAGGATAATTGTCTTTTGGACATGCTCGATTAATATCCCTATAGTCGATACAGATTCTTATTGTTCCTTGATTTTTATTCACGGTAACAACATTCGATACCCAATCCGTTAACAGGATCGGATAAATGAACCCTGCTTTTAACAGTTTTTCAACTTCTGCTTTAATCGCAGTAGCTTTTCAAGGGTGAATTTGACGTAAACGTTGCCGAACGGGTTTAGCATCTGGGTAGGTTCTAATTTCATGAATTAAGATTTCTGGATCGATTCCTGGCATTTCCTCATAGGACCAGGCAAACAAGTCGCGGAATTCTTGAAATAGGGCCTTGTATGTTTGGATTTCATCGTTTGTACAAGAGGCACCTATATGAACGTTTTCAATTATTCCAGGTTTAACTAAAATGTCAAGGGGAATGGTTTTAGAAATATTTCCCAAATTTAACTCAGAGTCAGGACATTGCATTGGATTCTGAGGGTCCTTAACATAGTCAGTTGTAAAAATTGATGAAAAATCGTTTTCAAAACGATCGCTCTCAGGTAAGAACGAAGATCTGTGATGTAGATCTTCCCATGGTAACTGATCGACACATAGGATTTCGCAAATTTTCTCATCTGATTAAACAAGTTCGGAAAACGGTTCTAGTTCCGAGGTTGATGTTGAAAATGAGTCTTCATGGACTTCGTTCATTAAGTCGATTTGGGTTGATATTGGGTTGGAAAGTGACTGCACAGTCTGATATGCAAATTCATACGGACTCAAAGGCATAAGAGTACCAAATGAGTCTAACACAGTTTCAGAAGGAATGATCCAAGGATCATCATTAACGATAGTTCCTGATGAAATCATATGAATTGTCGCAGTAGAAGACGATGCATTGATAGAAGGGAAAGGAAAAGTGCCCAATAAACCAGAATCTTTAACTAACCCTACACCAACATCCCTATAAGGGATCGTCACTTTGCCAACGTGCTGAATACTCTCAGCAGAGGCCGAGTCGGATGAAAAGTATGACAACTGGTCTATAGTGACGATATTTCCATTATGAGGGAACTTGATGAGCCGAAAGACCGATGAGACAACAGATGTCATAGCGTAAGACCAACTACAACCCAAGAGAAGGTTGTAATCTAGAGGGGCATCAACCACCTCCACATCTAGATTAACAGTTTTGCCTTCAACCCCTATAGGTATATCCTGTAAAATGCCAAATGGATGAAACCCACGGCCATCAAAGGCCTTAAGAATTGTCGGGGATTGGTTGAGTGAAGGAGAACCAAGTGATCTCCAACACTGTATCGACATAATGCACGTGGAAGCTCCCTCGTCAATCACAGTTCTATGAACAGGTCTGTTTTTGACTATCACTGGAATCTGGACAGCCATTTGATGGGGGAGACGCGGTGCACTATTTTCTAGATCAAAGATTATTAGGTTCGGGTCCTGAATGTCAACAGCTCCTGTAGCCGAAAAAAGTAATTTGCGCTGTGCTGGACATGATTGCAGCACTTCCAAAGCCGACATTGCTGAGGGTGAAACAGCTAAATCCTCAACAATGTTGTAATTCTGAGCTGCTCTCACATGTGGATTGAAAGCAGACCTTCGAAGAACACCCTCAGTGGGTGGTTTGATTACTAAGTCTGGGTTAGGTTTCTCGATCTGTAGTGGATCGGAACCGGGAGCTGAGGTTGATGGATTGGACTGAGAAGATTCCACTTCTTTTCCATCAACAAGACTTTTACTGCCATAATCTTGCAATCGAGTCGCAATCCTTACATGAGACATCATCAAGATGGGTTCTTCATTGGCACTAGAGGATGAACTGATCATCTTACTATCTTGAGCTGGAAAAGGATCCTTCAAGACAGCAGGGATTTGGGAACCTTTGACGATTTTGGCAACTTCTGCCCGATGAGGGCAGTCTCTCGTATAATGGTCTTCATCACAAATGAGACACGGATAATGAGGTTTGCACTTTTCTTCAGAGGGTTCCGCTTTTTCAGGTTTCTCTTTTGGAGTTTTCTCTTTATTCTTCTTCTTCCCTTTCTTCTTCCCCCCATTTTTAGGTTTAGCTGTAGAAGATTCTACAACGTGAATATCGACGAAAAGTTCCGCGGAAGATTCTCCTGTCGGGGAATCTGGCAAGGTTATTATAGGAGAAGAATTCTTAGAATATTTCTTCTTACTTTTAGTATTTACCGTGCCAATAATACCGTCAGCGGCATGAGACCCTGAAGGAGCGGCAACGATTTGATTTTAATTTGGTAGGTTGGGGATTTTCTCGTGTAACGTACCCGACTGAGTGTAAACTAAGTCAAGGTACTGCGCTTGAGCAATGACTTGCTCCTCAGTAACTACTCCGGCTTTAGCTATATATTTAGTGATCTTAGGAAACAAATATTTTACAAACCACTCAGCTAAGATTTGATCCGGGATATAAACCTTCACTAAACGCCATCGACGTCTCCATTCATGGATATGATCGGAGATGTAAGTGGATGTCGATTGCTTTAATGAAGTTAATAGCTCAGTGCCATTGTCATATCTGACTGGCAACTGAAAATGAGTTAAAAACGAGGTAGCTAACTGACGAAAATCATAAAAAGTGGCTCGCGGTAATTTGATATACCATTTGGCCGCAAGACCAATTAGAGTACGTTGAAACAAACGTAAACGAATAGAATCATCAGAAATGGAGTTGGATGCACACCAGAGATGATAAGTCATCACATGGTTCAACGAGTCCTCTCCAGGTTTACCTTCGAATTTTGGAATGTCACTGGGCAACTTATGCGGCATTGGCAGCCAATACGGAAGATAATTGATTGGATTGTTCATAAGGCGCGTCAAGTTAGGTAAGTCCAAAGTTGCAATGAATGGTAACTGACGATTAGGGTCTCTGAAACTTGGGGTCTGCAAACCAGCCCCAGGAGGAGGATATCCAGGATAACTAGGAATGGGAATCGCATTCGGGATATTTTGACCTCCTGGAAAACCAGGATTAACCGGACCATATTGGGGTTGCAAAGGTTGTTGATATGTATACCCAGGGTACGGTTGATACTGATAGGTTGGTTCCTGCGCAGCAGGACCATATTAATGTTGGTACTGTCCCTGGTACGGAGGTTGAACAAATTGAGGTTAAGAAGTAACAACCGTACTTCCTACAGGGATTTGGACCGAAGTCTGGACCGTAGATCCAGACTGAGGTAAAGAGGTCTGAGGAGCAAATGCAGGAACAGTAAAAACCGGAGCTGCTGATACTCCAGAAGAAGGTCGGGTAGATGGAGAAGATGTTGCAGTAGTTGCAACAGACGTTTGAGGCGGAGTACGAGGTGTACTAGGTCTAGCCTGAGAAACTACAGAAGGTGCAGAAGTTTGAGCCGTAGACTGGACGGGTTGCTGAGATGGACCAGCGGCCTGTCCGGGTTGGGATGACGACTGCACATTCGGTTGCAAGACCTGTTGATTTTGAGATGGATCCCACATCAAATTCGTTCCGGGGTATTGACCTTGAGGATACTGAGGACCATAACCGAGTTGAGGGTAAGATTGATAATACGGTTGACGAGAAGGCAGTTGGTAACCTTGAGGTTGATACTGACCTTGGGGTTGATAACCCTGAGTCACGTACTGATATTGGGGTTGACCTTGAGGTACGTACTGATATTGATTTTGGGGTGCATACTGATATTGAGGTTGACCTTGGGGTACATACTGATATTGAGGTTGACCTTGGGGTACATATTGAGTCTGGGGTTGACCTTGAGGAATGTACTGCCCTGTAGGTATGTACTGTCCTTGAGGTTAGCTCCCAGACGCAAATTAAGTACCTTGAGGTTGCCCCCTAGGTATATATTGAGTACCCTGAGGTTTCCCCCCAGACGCATATTGAGTACCTTGAGGTTGCCCCCCAAGCGGTACTTGACTGCTTTGAGGTTGACCTGACATCATCAGTTGACCTGACATCATCAGAATTTCTTCTGCACTCAACTGTTTAGGACCACTACTTCCAATTAACAACTTTTGTTCGATAGGACGAGGAGACGCTCCTGAAAAAGCACCAGAAATGGACTGATACCCAGCAGGAACAGACAGACCGCCATATAAATAGGCTTCCGGAGATTGGGAATACATGCATGATGGACTAGACATATTTAATGCAGGAAAATGACCTCTAGGTGAAGGGTGATAAAAAATGCGAGGTGGTGTAAAACTGAGTCCCGGATTTTCTAAAAGATTGGTCAATGAACAGTACCATTCAATACTCCTAGGCGGACTATAAAAAATCGATTCACACTCCCTAAACTCTAAAATAGGTCGATTATCAGGGAAAGGGAAGCTTTCTTCGATATTCGCAATAGCAAGTTCTTCGATCGCTATGAGTCCAGTGGGAAGATCTTGGGTAATTACGGTTTCTACCCTAGGAGAACTAGGATCACTACGAGTCAGAGAAACAAACTCTGATATGGGAGTTGGAGCAACTTCAGATTCGGGTTCAGACACGTCAGGTTCTTCACCTATATCACTAGTAGACGCAATGCTACCAGTAACCTCTGAAATTACTACGGGTTGAGAATCAGAATATTCTACCAAA
>APFE030234626.1:0-10388 GCA_000404065.3 Pinus taeda | reverse complement strand
GACAGTTCAGTGGAGACAAGTGTTAGAGGTGAGTGAAAGGGTAAGACAGTTGTCAGTTGTGACTATAGTTGTGCATGTGATTTGCACAATCAGTGGGATTGAGTTGCCAATGAGAATTGCGTGGTATAACCAAAGGGAATACAAATTTGGATCACACATTTGGAGCGATTCTCATCCATTCTCTATGCAGGATTGTGCAATGGAGGCAAGCAAGCAGCAGGGGTGATTTGAGCCAGTGATTGATTCAGATCTATGCTGTATTATGTGTAACAAGTGGAGCTAGTATTGTACTGTATACTGTTACATGATCTCAATCAATATAATACAAAGATAGTTTGGGGTTTTTAGTGAGACACTTTCCCCGTGAAAAATACCGTGTTATGTGTGATTGATGCTTCTATCTTCGTATTCAATTGTTTCTGCTTCTGTAATATTGATGATCAAACGTAGATGAGATTATGTATTATGCATGCATTCCGCAATAGTGTATAATCAGGATAATCTCGGTTGAATAAGTGTCATATTATTCATGAAATTTCTACACGCTTGAAGGAAGATATATCATAATGAGCAACTACGAAAGGGAGGCATCCATCAGGCTACAAATCTTTGATGGGAGCAACTTCATCTATTGGAAGGTAAGAACCACAACCTATCTTCAATCTCTTGGTGCAGAAGTTTGGGATATCGTGGAAGGAGGATACACATTCCCATCAGCAACTCCTATAGATACAACTGGTAAAAAGCAGTATGAAACAAATGCAAAGGTTCTATTGGGGAGTCTATCTCAATCAGAATTCGTCAAGGTTATGTAGCTCAAAACAGCCAAGGAAATATGGGACAAGATCATCCTAAGCTATGAAGGAGACAATAAGGTAAAACGTGTAAAACTATAATCTCTCAGAATTCAATATGAAACTCTCAAAATGCACAATGATGAAAGTGTGGCTAATTATTTCTTATGAATAGATGAGATTGTTAATCGCATGAACAATTTGGGTGAAGAGATAAAAGAAGTTACTTTAGTTGAAAAGGTTCTAAGATCCTTGTCTTCTAAGTTTGAATCAAAATTTTTTTGCATAGAAGAAAAGCAGAATCTTCTGAGTATTACGATGTCACAGCTGCACGGAATCCCAACTGCTTTCGAAATGAGAAAAGGGGGGCCATCAGACATGAGAGAAGCCACATTCAAAGGAGAATACAATGAGTCAAGGCATACATCAGAAGGGGAGGAAAAATCAAACTTCGTCAAGAACCTTCAACGAGGTTCTGGAAGATTTAGAGGTAAACTACCTTTCAAATGCTTTGCTTGTGGGAGAGTTGGTCAATATGCAGGCAAATGTCCTCATAAAGATAAGCTTGACAAAGGTAAGGAACCAGTTAAATGGAATAGAAAACAAAATGTAAGTAGGAAGAGCTATTATACACATGAAGACAATGATGGAGTTTCAAATAGTGATGAAGATGAACATGGTAATGATTATAGACTTTTGATGGCTTTTGAAGATGATGATTTCTTGGATTCCATAGATGAAGATGATCTCTATGAAGAAATTTCTAAACTTAAAATCTTTTTAGAAGAAAAGAGTATGATCATAGATAATCTGACATTCCAACTTGCTGAAAGAGAAAAACATAATGAAAAGTTAGAATGTGAAATTGTGAGACTTAGAAAAGATATTGAGAAGACAAAAGCTCTTAATCTTAGATTTGCTAAAGGATCTAAAACTTTAGATGAAATATCAAAGTGCAGCGTTCTCCTCTAATTAAGACAGTTCTTGGATATACTGAAGAAGCATCTCAAGCAAAAAATCCATCCACCTCGAAAATTTATCTTGATGCAACAAGGATAAGTGAACAAAGGCATAAAGCAGATCTCCAGGTAAATCAGGGTCAATCTACTTCAAGGATGAACAAAGATCACCAAGTAAATCGGGGTCAATCTACTTCAAGGATGAACAAAAGCTACAACCAACCTTAGGTAAATCATTCTCAATTTGCCTCAAGAATGAATGTCAATAGAAACTACAATCACCTGGACGATAGATTTGATAATCGCAGGAATTTATTTAATGGCCAATGTTTTTCATGTCATAAGTTTGGACACAAAGCTGCTCAATGTGTTGCCTACAAGACCATCATGACTTGAGAAGCACGAAATCAAAGGAGTGAGACAGGGACCATGAAGAGGACATATAATAACTTTTCTGCTCTTGAAAATGAAATAGAATGCTCTATTTGTAACTACTTCGGTCATGAAGATTCTAAATGCAAGAGTCAGTTTCAGCAAACATCTCAGAAGGAGGAAGCTTCATTAGGGTGCAAAGCATGGAAAAAGAAATAACCACAACCAGAAAGATGTGGTATAGCCTTATATGCGGAAGGACATGAAAATCAGTGGTACATCGACAGTGGATGCTCAAAACATATGAAAGGTGATAAAGAAATACTTCTGTCATATAGTGCCTTAGAAAAGGAAAGGAAGATCTCATTTGGAAATGACACCCCTGCACTCATAAAAGGTAAAGGTTCTGTTCTTTTAAAAGAAAAAGTGAAAGCTATAAATGTTATGTATGTTGATGGCCTAAAGAATAATCTATTGAGTGTTAGTCAAATGTGTGATCAAGGAAATGAGGTAATATTTCGATCAAATGGATGTATTGTTTGTGAGCTTGATACAAGAGGAACAATTATCAAAGGCATAAGAACTCCAAATAATTGATACATACTCAAGGGAGGACAACAACTATGCTATCTAAGCAAAAATGATGAACATTGCCTATGGCACAGAAGATTGGGGGATCTTATTTTCTCTCAGATAAGGAAAGCATGCAAATATCAGGCGGTTTGTGATCTCCTTGACGTCATAATTCCAGACAATAAAATATGCAAATCATATCAGTTTGGTAAGCAAACTAGAACTAATTTCCCTTAGAAGGAAGGATCAGCTAGTAAGCCACTTGAACTTGTCCATACTGATTTATATGGTCCATCAAGGAAAAAGTCACCTCGAGGAGAAGAATACTTTATATTGTTCATTGACGACTTTTCCAGGATGTGTTGGATAGGACTTCTGAAGCATAAAGATGAAGCTTTCGAAAAGTTCAAAGCATTCAAAGCCTTGGTTGAAAATGAATCAGATTGCAGAATCAAATGCCTCAGGTGTGATCAAGGAGGGGAATTTACCTCGGATGAATTTTTCGACTTCTGTGAAGAACATGGAATAAGAAGGGAATTCTCTACTGCAAGGACTCCTTAGCAAAATGGAGTAGTAGAAAGGATGAAAAAAATAGTGCAACAAATGGCTCGTGCTATGCTTGATGAATCTGGAACTCATGCAACGTTTTGGAGTGAAGCTGCATTTGCTGCTGTTACTATTCTCAACAAAACAATCATCTGGGTAAACAACACTCAAACTCCTCATGAACTTTGGTATGTTAAGACTCCTACGGTAAAATACTTCAAAGTATTTGGAAACAAATGTTACATAAAAAGGACTGATGACAACCTTGGCAAGTTTGAACCTAGAGTAGATGAAGGTATTCTCCTTGGTTACTTTTCCCAAAGTAAAGGATATAAGTGTTATAATAAAAGACTTGGAAAAATTGTTGAAAGTATTGATGTGGTAGTTGATGAAGCAGGCGACAATCCAAAGTAGATAAAAACCGAAGATTTTGAAGATGAAGACGACTATCCTTCAACATCAAATCAGACTAATGATGAAGAAGAAACCTATGGGGCACCAGAAGAATAGATAAGGGTAGAAGAAAAGACTTCATCCAGATACATACAAAAGAATCATCAAGGGACTCAAATTTTGGGATAGAAAGAGGCATTCGTTCAAACAAGAAGAACTACTACAGAAGCTTCAAGCTATCTAACATTGCTCTCCTCCATTGAACCACAAAATTTATGTGAAGCATGCAAACTTGAATGCTGCGTCAAGGCCATGAATGAAGAACTTGAGCAGACTGAAAAGAATAACACTTTGGAATTGGTTCCTAGACCTAATGATAAGAATGTCATAGGGACCAAATGGATATTCAAAAACAAGTTGAATGAAAATGGAGATGTTATTAGAAACAAGTCTAGACTTGTTTGTAAAGGGTATGCTCAACAAGAAGGTATAGACTTTGAAGAAACCTTTGCACTGGTTGCTAGACTTGAAGCCATAAGAATGTTCCTTGCTCTTTCTAGCTTTTAGAAGTTCAAAGTATATCAAATGGATGTGAAATCTGCCTTTCTAAATGGAGGCTTAGAAGAAGAAGTGTATATTGAGCAACGAGATGGATTCATCCTTGGAAATGATCCAAAACTTGTATGTAGACTCAAAAGGCCTCTCTATGGTCTTAAACAGGCTTCAAGGCTTGGTATTATCATCTGGACAAATACTTCCATCAACAAGGTTTTTCAAAAGGATCAGCAGATAGAAATCTATATATAAAAATTGATAATGATAAATTGCTAATATTTGTTGTGTATGTTGATGATATCATCTTTGGTAGCAATGAAGAAGCCATGAGTCAAAGATTTGCTTTGGTGATGCAGTAAGAATTTGAAATGTCCCTACTTGGTGAGCTAACATATTTTCTTGGTTTACAAGTCCAACAAAATAAAGATGGTATCTTTCTATCACAAACCAAGTACCTCAAGCAGATCTTGAAGAAATATGGCATGGAAGATTCAAAACTAGTATGTACCCCTATGGTAACAGGATACGGTCTAAATGCAAATGATGAATCAACAACAATAAATCAACCAACCTATAGATCCATGACTGGTAGTCTCCTCTATCTGACAGGTACTCGACCAGACATCATGCATGCAGTGGGAATAGTTGGAAGATTTTAGGCAAATCCAAAAGAAGCACACCTTCAGGTGGTTAAAAGGATTTTCAAATATCTTTAAGGAACACAAAACTATGGCTTATGGTATCCTAGAGATACAGATCTCACACTTCATGCATATATAGATGCAGATTGGGAAGGAAGCGTGGATGATAGAAAAAGCACTAGTGGTGGTGCATTCTTTATGGGTTCCAGATTAGTATCTTCGTTCAGCAAGAAACAAAGTTCAATTGCATTATCTACAGCTGAAGCAAAATATGTGGCTGGTGCATCTTGCTGCACACAAATCCTTTGGATGAGGCAAACATTGCAAGAATTTCAAATCACTTGTACTACACCTATCTCCATTTTTTGTGATAATACAAGTGAAATCAGTATTTCAAAGAATCCAGTCATGCACTAAAAGACCAAGCACATACCTATCAAATATCATTTTCTCTGGGAACAAGTGCTTGAACAAAAGGTTAAATTGGAGTATGTTCCCTCCAAGGAAAAAGTTGCTGATATATTCACCAAACCACTGCCCAGGGAGACATTTGAATAACTCAGACAGAAGCTGCGAGTAATAGGTGCATCATCTTGCTGTTGAAACTTATTTGTTTCAGAGAAATGTGGGTGTACGTGAGTTTCATGAAGAGAATCTGCATACATACCCGTGTTTCAATAGGTACAGTCGCGTATATGTTGGTTTGAAGGAAATCGGTGGGCCAGACTCAGGATGAAAAGAGTCTAATATGGGTATGACCGAGACCATCTGACACAGGTTCAGAGGGAGAAATTACTTCTAATAATACATTGTTGGCATTATCTTAGAAGATCTTGGTACTACTTCAATTGTTTTTGATTCAGGTGGAACTTGTGCAGAGGGAGATCATGGTTGCTAGTCTAAATGATGATTGACAGGTGCTACTGATGATAGTTGTTGATGACTATCATAGTATTGTTGTAGATATTTCATCTCTATGTCATGTATTTATTTTATTATCAAGGACATGTAATGGCATATTTTGGTTTCTACATTATGCCTGGGATGGATGATGTAATGTTCTTGTTTTATCATGTGTAAAGTTTTGGTGTATTCCCACTTAGTTGGGTGGATGAGTCAATATTGGTATATCCCCACTTGGTTGGGAGATGGATGTATGTATGAGTCTTTGGTGATAGGAAGGTCATTTATAATGTATAGAGTCATGTTCTTTCTTGTAGAACATCTCTTTGCATATCTTGCCTACAGTCAGGGGGAGCATGGATGACACAAGAGAGCATAATTCAGGGGGAGCGTAAACCTTTGCCCTTGATGTCAAAGGGGCAGAATGACTTTGAGTGAATTGGGGTTGCCATCAAGTCCAAAGGGGGAGATTGTTGGCATTATGACACAGGTTTGGCTCTATGACACAGGTGTTGTCCTTGATGGCAAGTCACTCAGATGGCAAATCATAGTTCAGCCTCTCAGAATGAAAGAAAAAGAGATATACATAGGTTCCTCTTAACAAGATCGCGTATACATGTGGGATCGCCGATCAAAAGTCGCGTGTGCGTGCATGCACACACTTTCATGCACAGAAAAGTGCGTACATGTGGGAAAACTTATTTTTAGTCCATGATATTTGCTCCTTGGTATTTGGACCTATGGTTTTGGACCATGGTATCTCATCCAAAGTATTGAACCTAGGTATTGCACCCCAAGTATTGGTTCTAAGTGGTTTTGGACCATGGTATTGAGTAAGGCCTAAGCCTATAAAAGGGGAAGGAAATCAGTAGGCAAAGGCATTCACTAAAGTATTGAATATCTAATGAAGAGAAAGATCTAGAATACTAGTGATTGGGTTGTGGTGCATAGCTGGATCTGAATCAAGGAGGAACTTGAGCGGTAGAAGATGGATAAGTTCAATTGATGGGTTAAGATCTCAAGGCTTGAAGAGGAGTATCTTTGTGTGATTTTGATCTGTTATATTGGGCGCATGACTTGATCTATAAATCTGATAATTTGAGTATAACTGATGTCTGAATAATTAAAAAGGGTAAATTATCTTTTATAGATCTGTATGCAGGTTTGACATAGCAAAGGCATGTATGCATGCTGGTTAGGTAACTCAAAACAATGTATACGCAGGTTTGAATACAGAAGCATATGCACGTAGGTTCTACATATTGAAGTAGTGTACGTCTCATAAAATATGTTTTAGCTAATTTTGTTTATTGCTGCAGTATTCTGGGTGCCAAGTGTCTGGTTATTGCTATTATATTCTGGTTACAGCATTTAAAGAAATGATTGTTTGATTCAGTTTTAGTTGGTGTAAAGGGGATTGATTGATGTAGATACATTTGATGTTTTATTGATGTTATTTATGGATCCAGTCTGAAAATTTATGAAATGTGGTCCCTGGAAGAAAAGAGAAGGTTGTAGCCTTCTGTAGGTCAGTACCTACGTACTAGGACATCAGCTAGTACAAGAGCTAAGGGGGTTGTAGCTCCCTTCCAGGAGAAGTTGGAGAATGAGAGAAGGTTATAGCCTTCTATAGGTAGAAGCTTGTGTATTGGTATAAGATTGCACCAGTACAGAAAGATTGTAAAATTAATTTTCTTATTAAAAGAAGATAGAGACAAATTGCAGCAGGTGGTTATCACCCACATTGGGTTTCCACCTTATATCTTGTGTTCATGTGTGTGATGATCTATTCTGTTTTACTACACCTATTTACTGTTCTTATGGTTAATAAAGTTCTGATGCACTGATTAAAGAACACCATTTAATGAATTAACAGAATCATAAAGTCCACTGATATACACTAGTTTCTTTAGACACAGTTGCGTATATATGCGGGTTCTCATAACTAAAGTAGCATATGAAAATGAAAAGTGTTTGATTTGATAATAATGATTCACCCCCCCTCTCAGTATTATTTCCAACAAATTCCTCCACCTTTTCCACTTTAAACACATCTGTTGGAAGCAATGCTTCCATGTCATGTGTAGTTGTTATTAGGAGTTACTAGGAGTCAATCTAGAAGTTGTTATTTCTAATGTATGAGTTCTAGTATTGATCTAGATGTGTTGAATTCAGTAATTCATGTCCTATATATGTAACCTTTGTGATCAATAAAAATATCTAAGTGTGATTTATTGTGTGCAATAAATCGCTCTTTGATCTCCCTTTATTTTAGAGTATGGTATTGGAGCCAATTCTGGCTTGACTCCTTCATGGAAGGGCCAGGAAAATGTAAGAGAGCCTTGAATTTTATTCCTCTGTAAATAAATAGGAGATCATGTCGTGTAGATCTATGAACTCTGTTTGAGCCAGATTGGATTTCAGAGTAAATTGTGTTGGGATTTACAGATCTTTGTGCTTGTTTTTGCATCCATATGCAACAAGAAACTAGCTTCTAGAAAGATTCTCTTTCTACCCGTGAGCCACCGGGAAGAAGAAGATAGAGGTCAAATTCATGGAGCTATGCATGTTTTCCATCAGTTGCAAATATTAAGGCGAACACGACCAAAAACTGGGGAGAATGGAAATGAAAATAAAACCAATGAAATGGTGTAATGTATTTTGTATGGAAAGTAATCCTCCACCTCAAATTCACCCAAGTCAAGAAACACACATAGTCCCATATGTTGTAGCGAATGGTAAAGGATGATGACCAATGACTTCTTCATATTGATGCCTGCACATTATCATTGTTGGAGACAAATCTGTGCAAAAGACGACATAATCGACAGATCTATAGTAGAAGCTTGTCGTTGGGACAGGTCGTGCTTGTAGAGTGGTGATTAGTCCCAGATTGTGTATTGTGATTCCTTGTGGCATAAATTTGTGGATCATTTCATTCATTTTACCAAGATAGGGAGTGGTGTGAAAGCTCGAAGATAGTTAAAGCTACCATTGGAATATGAAAGGTTGATTTAAAAAAAAATTATATTCTTCACATTTGTTTTTAAAAGAGAACAATATGAATTGGGTGGATTTCAAGATTTGTTTTAAAAGACATGCCTTTTGATTCAAATTGTTTGACTCGTTCAATTAATATGGATGTGAGTCTCATTCACAATTAAGTTATAATTTCAATTTTTTTTGGAAGTATTCACGTGGATTTTTTTTTTTGTTTGGAAGTTTATTTCCACACGGAGAAAGTATTCGTCCTTTTTCTAAAGTGAAGCCCTTCAATGTATTAAATATATATTAAATGATTTTTCAATTTTTGAAGGATTTGGGTATAATAAATTGATCGAGTGTTGACTCAAGAAAAGACGAAGTGTGTGGACTTCAGCTATCACATTCAATTCAAGTTGCTGCTAGCTAAATAAATGAGCCAATGCCGTAGAGGTTTCTTTGGCCAACTCCATATTTAGCTTAGCATTGTTATATTAATTTAAAAAAATAAAAAAATATTGGTGGAATTTTTTTATGGTGTTGTTTTATTAAGTTGTAGTGTGCTATTGTTCAAGTGTACTGTGATATTAAAATGATGAAGAACCACAAATAATAGGCCAACTATTCAACAAAATAATGTGACCCATTGTGCTTCTTGAGCATTAATCACATGCAGTTCTTAACAAGGTCAAGACGGTGTGACCCATCATGCTCTAGGAGCATCAAAACATGTTATTTTATAAGGACAGGTTCTAGAATTGTCTACTCAAGACATTCTGTACCCAGAATGCCATCATAGATAACTCGTGAATATAGAGAGAGGCCATATATTCAAAAATGGTGGTAGTTCCACAGGATGGTTTAGTATTGAGACTGACTTGTTGCGCTCTAGGAGGTTCAGAAGCGCCAATTTTGGAAAGCACATCAACGATGGTTTAAAGTGGTTATGTCTTAAATGGATCAAGTGAGAAGCTTTAAAGAGTGGTGAAGAAAAGTGCAGAAATTGAGATATTTCGTAGTGGATATGAGTGCTAGTAATGACCATATCAGACAAATCTGACAAAGATTTATTTATTGTTGTAATGTGTTTCTAATGTTTTCCATGTAAGCATTAAGGGAGGGTGTTGGAAGTAATGATTCCATGTCATGTGTAGTTGTCATTAGGAGTTAAGAGGAATCAATCTAGAAGTTTTTGTTTCCAATGTATGAGTTGTGTCGAAGTTATTAATTTATGTCTCTTATATTTGTAACCTTTCTGATCAGCAAAAATATATAAGTGTGATTTGTTGTGTGTAATCAATCACTCTCTGATCTCTCTCTATTTTATAGAAGATGGATGAAAAATAATATAATGATCTAATCCATATCAACTTCATCAATATGGATGGAAAATACATAATTATCCAATACACATCACCCATAATTCATAACACTAACTTCTTCATGATTGTAGGTTTCCTAGGCATCTATTATACTTCTAGTCCTCATGTTAATTACGCTCCTATAGGAAACTACTAGATTTATTCTAATTTATTGAGATATCTTTCATCCCAAAAGAAGAACACAGGTTGAAAAGTGTATTCTCCTCCTCAGTAGACTTTTATTGGCTACTTGTTTTCTCAAATATGATATCTAGGTTCCACGTTATGGCTCATGAGTTTTTAGCCAAT
>APFE030234616.1:0-15748 GCA_000404065.3 Pinus taeda | reverse complement strand
CGTATTTATGATATAAAATCAACATTTTATTAGGTTTTCGTATTTATGATATAATGTTTTATATAGGGAAAATTTTATTGGGTTTTATTTAAGGTAAAAAATAAATTTCATTAATAATGGACTTAAGATAATGAAGAGAATATTATGAAAGGTAATTTCATAGTTTAATTTTGTTTATTATAATACTTTATATTTGAGAATTAATTTATATCTTTTCTTTTAATGTAAGAGATATTATTTAAAGGAATTTTAAAGTGGAGGATTTGAGCAAAAATTCATTTAAATAATGGAACATGTATTACATTTAGCTAACATAATTATTATTAATGTGGTTTCATTCGAGAAGTTACAAGAACTAAATGGGAAACGAATTCCCAAAGACATAAAAGAGAATGTAAGGGTTTCTTCATGAGTTTTTTGGCAGGGCGAAGGAGGATATATCTGAGGAAGAATACTTTAACTATTACAACCATCTTGTACATGTTGCAAATTGTCTCCTTCATTGTGACATGGATATTTTGTTAATAATATTATAATTCATTTCTTTATTTTTTTCCATTTTGTTCTATTTTAATTTCAATTTTATGCATTGGTTCATTTTTCCAGAATGATAGCTTAACTTGATTATTCATTATTCTCAAATATATTAAATGATTTTAAATACTTTGGAATACTTGATATCTAGGGTTTTATAATCATATTTTGAGTTTATTGGTTGCAGGTTTAATTCCATGAGTACATGATATTTAGGGCTATGTACACCATAAATTCAAATGCCATAAAAACCAATTCTTTAAATTTTATTTATTTTTTATTTTATTCTTGTTTTTACTATTTTCCTTGACTCGAAAATGTGAAATTATTAGCCATTATTTGACTTGTTCAGAGTGTCTAATGTTTCACATATTACATTTAATTTAATAAGTCTATAATATTTATTATTTGAAATTATTAAATTAAATTATTGTAATTGTTATACAGGTTAGATAATAATAATACTTGATGTTATGTTATTTAAACCACATAGTTCAATTAGATGTATTTAACACTAGTGTGCCTTAATTTCTCTCTTTTCTTTAATATTTATTTTTATTTCTCACTAACCTTTGTGAATTATGATATATATTAATTGACTTCATTTGTCATTAATGAAGTTTTTATTTAATAAGTTTTCATGAGTTATGTATTGTTGAAGGAAGTGTAACTAGGTTCGGTCTTCATAAATGTACTTTTGATATTTTTACTTATTCAAGAAGAGAAATATTATTTTTATAATATATGACAATGAGTTTCTTGCTCATTGTAGTAGGTCTAGCACATGTCAAAGTGCTATAGGTGAGTCAAATAGTCAAGAGAAAATATTGAAGGCCTTAAAGGCATGTTACACTATGTATAAATATATATTAAAGTCAAAGGGAAGCCTCCAAGCAAATTCAAGTCTACTCCTAGGTAATGGCACCTTCAACAAGCTCCTTCAATCATGTTACAACACCATGGAAACTATCTGAAGTTTGCTCAACAAGTCAGCCACCAAAATGCCCACAAAGTTAGCCTACAACTAAGAAGACAAGTCGACCTAAATGCAATCAGTCAAGTCAGCTTAAATGGAGGGACAATCCTCTATTTATAGAGGTTTTCCACTCCAAAGGCAATGCACAACTTGAGCTTTGAATTCTGCAAAGGATAGAAGACAAGGAGAAATGAAGTAAGCCAAGGAAAAAGGTCTACAAGGTGCAGTGAAGGAATAAGGAGAAATAACAAAGGTTAAGAGACTGTTTCCTAGGGCATGCACAGCCACACGTGCGAGGAAATGAAGGAAAACCTGCAACTATCACAACAATAAAATCATAGTTGCATATCTCACTTTGTTTGGGGCTAAAAGTAGGCCTACAAGGCCTCCTACTCTAGCATGGAAGGACTCTCAAGCGAAGTAAGGAAGCAAAAAATAGAAGTATAAAGGACTGTTTCTAGTGCTAGAAACAGTCACACGTGTGAGGGGTAGTAAGGGATGACAACATCTAGTAGTCATTTGTTTGCGTGAGAGATCAAGCCTCCAAGGACTCCCAAACCTAGCGAAGGAGCCTATCTCTCTAAATGAAAGGATTTTAATTGGAATATGAAGTGTTGGAAGACAAATTGCCAGAAGAAGTGCCGAGGTATAAGGTGCAGAAAGGAGTAAAGACTTGACTTGTGCTTGGAGGATCTCTTTGTTAGGGGTCTAGGGTTTGGCATTGATCAATAAAAGCTTCAATAAGAGAAATTCACTAAGGGATTTTCCTCTCAAGAGTAGATAGGTTTTGGCCCTAGCAGAGAGCCAACATCTTTTGTTATTGTTTTTATGTTTTGATAGCAGTTTGATGAAGTACACACATATGCACTAATAAGAAAGGAAGAATAATAAGATAACAAGAAAAGTAAAAAGACTCCACAAATTGTTATCAAGTAATGAAGAATCACACTACACCACTTTGCCCTAGATTCTTCAACATGTACCTAACATCTCTTTTTCCCACATTTTGTTATTTTTTTATTTAAAACACTCCATATTCAATAAGCTGGAATATTTATTTGTTTACTTAGAAAATATATTTAATTCAAACTATTTTATAATGACTATTCAATTTTGATTATCACCAGTGGATACCCACTATGATGAAAGGGAGGTCACTCCTTATCACCTAGTGCAAGAGGATCTAGGATCCTTAGTGATGTGGTCTCAGGTTGTCCTCAGTTACCGGGACAATTTAAGCACCAAAATAATTTGGCATTGTTGTCGAGGATCGAATTGTAAAGATTTTGTTTCCTCTTGTAACTGAGTTAATGGTTAATTATGTGGCCCATTAGCGGACAAGATTATAATTTTGTTCACCTTATATGGTTTAAGGTAAATCTTTCTTGTTTGTTTGTTCACTTGGAAACTCCTTAATTTAGTTTTATTGTAGATCTTGTTTCAATGACGGTTTCATGGATTTCTTCACATTTTCCTCCTTTCAATTTTTCTAATGTTGGAAATTCTCCACATGAGTCACCAGACATAGAAATATGGGATGCTTACCTGCCCCATTTTTGAAATGACGATGGTGACAATCCGACAAAACATCTTAGAGATTTCCACAAGTGCATTCCAAAGATGGAGGTACACGATGAAGATGTTGTAATGAAGTTATTCATCATGTCCTTGGAAGGCGATGCTCGGAAGTGGTACAAAAGTATCCCTCTTGGTACAATTTCCTCTCTCAAAGATTTTCATACAAGCTTTCGTGACTATAATAGACGTATGTATCCTATAGGATAACTTGACTTTGACTATTGCAAATATAATGATGATATTAACCTTGAAAATCAATATGATAAGAACAATGAAGAAACCCAAATGGATTATGAATTTGAAATAGAAGGAAACATTAATAAATCTATTTTTGAAAACCTTCAAAAATTATCTTTTATGATATTTATTAATGAACAGGATGTGTTTTCAAATTGTGAATATCATGAACAAAACATTTCTCTTTATTTAATATGATATCATATAACACATTTATTCTTAAATAAATATTCATATTATATAACTCCTAGTGGATCTAATCTATCTTTGATTTCATGCTTAGAGGATGATGATAATAATAGTATAATAAGAGAGGTTGCATCTGAAATATTTGATTCTACACCTAAAAAATCAGACATTATGTTACATATTCTTGAAAATCCATAACAACGACTGATAAACAAAGAGATTCTTCCACCTATTGATCATATTCTTAAAAAAAAATTTGATGTCGCAAGGAATCTATTACATGAACTTATCTTTGACTATTTTGACTCAACTTCACCCGATGTTCATGTTGAGTTTTCCCAACCTCTTGTTTATGATCGATATGATGATGAATTGAATCATGAACTAGACTTACAATATAGTCATGAGTTTAGTTCTTGTTTTGAACATACTTTATATATTTTTAATACTTGTCAGAATGAGGGCTATTATAACTTACTTGAATCAATATCTTCGCAACATGTTTATGATAACTATGAGGAAAATGAATTTATAAATGAAAATGAAATTGAATGCATCAATTCTTTCCTTTCATATCATCCTAGTTATTATAGCTATAACCGATGTAATATCCTACAATATAATCATGATTTAAATTCATGGTTTTCAGAACATAAATCTTATAATGAGGAAAACATAGTTTCCCATGTCTCTAATGATGACACTTTTATTCAAAATTGAAGGTTGTTGCATCATATAATGACAATAATTACTTTCATTTACAATCTCTTTTGCGACGTACTAAGGAATTTGATCATAGTACTACAAGCTTTGATTTGAAACATGATGACTATTTCGAAGAATACCCTTTACCTGTTTTAAATCATGAATCTAAAGGATTTTTTGGGACTAACTCTATCACCATCTCAGAAAGAAACAAGAATCCCTCTTATGAAATAATTGTTAAAAAATTCATGCTTGAAAATCTTGATCATTTAAATTTTCAAATGGGATATCATGACTTTGTGGAGGAATGGATGAATCAAGTTTTTAAAATAACATCAATTTCATGTTTATTTTATATCTACTCTCTTCTAGGATGCGAGTTAGTTGGCAAATATTACTCTTTACTTCCTATACTACAATTTTGGTTAAGAATGGAGCCTAGTGTTATGAAGTTTGTCATTATAAAATTTATGTTTGGCTACACTAGATTTTCGATTTCTTTGATAAATATTGTCCTTGAAACATATTGTATATAAACCATGTACGTAAATAAAACTTTTATTCTTACTAGGTTTAGAATCAATAAAGATGAAGGTTTTTGCATCTTGAAGAGTCTTTATGCGATCATAGTAGAATGAAATACACATATATGAATCCTTAGTATGAACTATATTAACGAGTTTTTAACACTTATTTAAAGACTTTGTTTGTAAATCATGTTTAAGGGGTAACAATATTTAAAGGGCTCAAATCTCAATTTCTTTAATTTATTCTTCATGTTGAACATTGCTCACCACAACTCTCTTTCATGCTATTTTCACATAAATACTAAGGGATTGCCTTGAGTCATAAGAGCTAGATCTATAACCATAAGATTGAGCTTTCATAAAATATAATTGAAACTTTGGTAGGACTAGTTACATTATAACCATGCATGAGACCTTCCCTTATCACCATACTACCCTAGGTATAGGAACCAATGTTTTCTTGTGTGGGGTATGCTGGTATCTCCATTGAGACTATAAATTATCGTTGGTAGGAGAGTAAGGCCAATGGTGCTAGATTAAAATCTAGTGTGTAATCCTCCCATTCCTTCTGTTGAGGTAAATTTCAATGGGGTATGTTGATATCTCCATCGCGTCTATGGACACTGACTTACAACAGAGCAAGGTCAGTGATATTGGACTAACTCCAGTGCGTAATCCTCCCATCCTATGAATGTTATATTTGCTAAATATATTTAACGAAGATCTCTATCATGAAGGGTAAAACAAGAGTTCAGAGAGTTCCTCACCTCAGGATAGTGGATGACTAGATCGGGGCTATGGACGCTCATTGGCAGCGGAGTGACATACGATTCTGGAAACTATTTTCATGTGACCAAAGGGGAACCAAAATCCCTGACAACTAGTCTCCCTAGTTTCAATAAAAAATTACTAAAAAATGGAAGTCACTCTTATGAATCTTAATTAGTACTATGATTTATGTGTTTTCTTGGTCATTAACTATAAGAAGGTATGACATGTTATAGTGTTGAATGCTCTTATGAGGAATGACATATACTAAATTACGATCATGTGCCCTAACTCGGTATTATAATTACTCGATAAATTGAAAATTATGAACAAATATTTTTTGAATATTGGCTAAACTCATTAATTTTTGCATGTTGTGGATCTTATATGTCTAACTCTTGTTTCATTCTTGTTTTTGATAAATCAAAACTTTGAGATGCAAATACTTTCCTTCTTTTGCTTTACGTTTTGTCCTTGAGTTGTCTTGTCCTCATAAGTCGACTCCATGGCCAATGTGAAGGCATTTGGTATACGTTCTTGATCCTCCATAAGGGAGCATTATCCCTAGTTAGCACTGAATGTTATCGTCAATCTGACCCCAATTAGATCTTGGCTCCTTTTGTCAGTTTCGCTTCATGTCTCCCTTGTTATATAACTTTCTCTCATATTCTTGTAATAAAAAATCACTCCTTCAGTTTTCATGTTTTCCCTGCATCAGATATATTGTTGTAATGATTATTATAACTTGTAATAAAATACTATTATATTAATTAAAAATTAATATCTTAATTTAAATAAATTAATTACATTATTATTATAATAAGTTAAAATTAAAATTAATAAAAAAAAGATCAAATCAAATAACTAATAATTAAATTAAATACCCAAAACACAAATTTTAACCTATAATAAAAAATAAAATATAAATTAAACATATATTAAATAATAAAAAAATAAAAAAAATATTTAAAATCATTAAAGCTACCTAACATATCCTCTTACCTCACTTCATATTCACTCCACTCAACGATTAATAAAAGAACACATGGTATTTACCACATGATGATACTCTTATCATTAAAATGTCATTGACATAAATAATAGAACAAATATTATCTCGATCGGGATGCGGGACGACAATTGGGAAAACTTGGGCGTAGTCATGAATGGTACTTGGGCACTTAATACTGTTGTCGCGCACATGCTCAACGCAGGGGGTGCGGTGACCCCTTGACATGAATGAATGTTGGGTAGATGGACAAGGTGGCGGGACTGGAGGTAAGGCAGGGTATATTGGCAGGAGAGGTAACTCGATGTGCAGTGTTAGAAAGAAATCTTGTGGAGAAGGGTGACGTTACAGTGCAGTGGGAGGGCGCCGGAATGTGAAGAACCAAGGTCGACGACAAATGATTGTGGACTTCGGGTATGTAATTCAGCTCCGCTTCAACATTGTAATTATTTTCTGGTTGGGGTTTTGCCGGGGTGAAAGAAGGGTAACTAGTAAGAGCATTTGGGGGATAGAAAATTGTTGGTGGCAATGGGGAAGGCAATTTCTTTCCATTGCCTGGTTTTGCATCCATAACTTTTGTCAAACAGGTAAAACCCATGACTGTTGTGGGGCAAATTGCTTGCTATGGGGTTGCGAAGCTCCGCGCTCTGTAAACAAGGTTGGGGGGGAGCTTGATTATGGCAAGGAAATGCATGAGGGGTAGATGCTCGTAGGAAGGGGTAGGGGGGAGTAGCTAGTAGGGGATTTGGGGTGCAGCCATGCTTGTGTCTCACAAAGCAAGCACTGGAGAATCTAGAACCATGCAAGGGTTGGAAATCAGTATAAAATCTCATCACTAAAGTAGTGGAGGCTTACCAAGAAGGGACAGATGCTGGAATCCGAAAATTGCTAGAAGAATGGGAAGAGGAGGTAAAACAAGGAAGCGAGACAGAGAAAGAAATTGATAACTGGAGGACCCTAGTCCCAGATCCAGGTAACACCTGTGGAATACTCACACAGTTCAAGCAAACCATGTACTTGTACTGGTTAACAAATAGCTTATTAGGCAACACAATGGAGAAGATCTCCATGGGTATGGCGATGACACTACAGGGAATGATGAACTATAAGAAGGATATGGAGAAAATCCTCTTCCAACTGCATAAATAGGATATTAGGCTGGATAGAATCAACCACCATATCCCTTGCATAATGGAGCTGTATGATATGCCAGGAGCATCCGCCAAGGATCCAACACCCGTTGCATCTGCCTTAGAGGATCAAAAGGATTAGACTCTTACCCATGTATAATTTTGTCTTATGCAATTAGCGTTTAATTTCTATGTTGCAAATATCAGTTTTTACAGTTATGTAGTGTATGGACATGAGATAGAGACATATCTAGCTTGGCTGGAAAGATTAAGACAATATTGTTTTTAGATGGCTTACAACGCTGACTGGTGGCCAACAGACTTGGTTTCACTTCAGGGAAAGTTGAGGCCACCTGGTTAATCTGTGTGGTGTAAACTTGCTTATTTTATAATAGAAAATGGAATGGACCTACCAAGCTTAACAAAAATAAAATAATAGAAGAAATATTAGTGACAACATAATTTCTCCAACGAATTTTAAAAATCCCCTTATAAAAGTTTGTGCTTTTTAATAATATTGAAGGTCAATGAATGTTTAATGATTTAGACCATTCAAATTACCCAATGTGACTTATGACTTACGTTTGTAGTTATAATATCATCGGGTCCAATGAAAAGTAATGGTCGTTGACCAACTTCAGATCTAATGGATTATACTTCATTGGTCTTTGACGAACAGTACCGAAATTAGAATTAATCCTTATTGTCAGGCTCGTTTTTAAAATCAACCACCCACTATAACTACTCCATCGCACATAAATTCAAAAAATGAACTTGAGAGGTTAAATGAATTTAATATTCCCTCCTCAGAATTATGACTTCAACTCATAAACAAACCATTGAATATGATGGAGGTAGCATGTCAAGCCATCACGCCTGCCAATGAGGTTAACTATCAAGCCATTCCCCACCTGACAATCATTCGATCACAAAACTTCAATGATATTCTATACAATATTATATTGTTTAAGTTATTTAGAAACTTATTTGAAATCTATGTCAGAGTAGAAATTTGAAATTTATAATTAAAATTTTTGATATATATAAATTTCATATATCTTCTATTTAAACTCAAAATTGTTATTTTCAATGGCAAGGTGAAGAAATTATACAAACATCAATTTACCATGGGAGGAGGAAAACATTCAACATTTAAAAAGGAAAACTACATTAAATTTAATATTTTGGATTCTATCTTGCGTTTCTAGAAAATATGTTCACATTAAATACATAATTATGACCTAATGTTTTATATAGTGGGAAACAATTTACTGAGTCTCACTTAAGATAAAAAATAAATTTCATTAATAATATTCATGAGATAATTAGGAGAACATTATGAAAGTTAATTTTATGGTTTACTTTCATTTGTTATAATGTTTTATATTTGGGAATTAATTTATATCTTTTTTTAATGCAAGAGATATTATTTAAAGGATTCTTAAGGTAGATGATTTGAGCCAAAAGTCATTTAAATAATGGAATATGTATTACATTTAGTCAAAATAATTATTATTAATGTAATTTTATTTGGGAAGTTATGAGAACTAAAAAGGAAACAAATTCCCAAAGATATAAAAGAGAATGTAAGAGTTTATTTCAGGAGTTTTTTGGCGGGTTGGAGGATGGTAGCTTTGAGGAAGAAGACTTTAACTATAAAAACCATCTTGTATATGATACAAATGGCCTCCTTCATTGTGACATCAAGGTTTTTTTAGTAATATTATAATTCATTTTTTTCTTCTTCCATTGTATTCTATTATAATTTCAATTTTATGTGTTGGTTCATTGTTCTAGAATGGTGGCTTAACTTGACTATGCATTATCCTTGAAAATATTAAATGATTTTAAATACTTTGGAATATTTGATATCTAGGGCTTTAAAATAATATTCTGAGTTTATTGGTTGCAAGTTTAATTCCATGAGTACATGATATTTAGGGTTATGTGCACCATAAATTCAAATGCCATAAAAACCAGTTCTTCAATTTTTTATTTTATTTTATTTATTTATTTATATTATATTTTATTTATATTTATTTATATTTTATTTATATTTATTTATTTATTTTTCAGTTATTTTCCCATAGTAAAAAGCGAAATTATTAGTTATTATTTGACTTTGTCGATTGGTCTAATGTTTCACATGTTACATTTAATTTAATAACTCTCCAATATTTATTTATTTCAAAATTATTAAATTAAATTATTCTAATTGTTATGCATGTTAAATAATAATAATAATACTTGATGTTATGTTATTTAAACCACATAGTTGAATTAGATGTATTTAACACCAGTCTGCCTTAATTTCTGTCTTTTCTTTAATTTTCATTTTTATTTCTAGCTAAAATTTGCGAATTATGATATATATTAATTTAATTCATTCATCATTAATGAAGTTTTTATTTAATAAGTTTTCATGAGTTATGAACCTATTATCTCTTTTTCCCAAAAAATATTATTTTGTTTAAAACACTTTTATTCATTAATCTGGTCTATTTATTTGTTTAATTAGAAAATCTATTTAATTCACACTAGTTACAACAACTATTCGATTTTGATTATCACTAGGGAATACTCCCTCTAGTGAAAGGGAAATCAACCCTTGTCACATAGAGCAAGAGGATATAGGATCCTCAATGATGTGGTCTCAAGCTATCCTCAGTTATCGAGACAACTTGAGCAGCAACAAGTTCTTTTTTACTTCATCAACAAATGATCACTCTCATGCACCTTATTTTTAAGGACAAGCAAGTGGATAAGTATATATTTTTTTTTCCTTAGAGGAGATTAAGCATATGTTGAGAAATCAACGCTTTTGTCTTGATAATGTGGACCATTGTTTGGCTTGAGTGGAAGGTTTTTTTGTGAGCTACTTTGCATGCAAAGATCTTATTGACCCTCCTCTGAGTGATCACAACAAAACGCCTGCCTTAATTTGTTCAAATCATGATCAGTGATGGAGGTGGTTTCAGGTAGTTCATTCTCATTTTTCATATGCTACAACTTGGTCTCTACAGGGTAGCCTGCATCTTATCTCTATTATGGGGCATGAAATGGTTTGTTTTATTTGCACCATTTTTTTTATTTCTATGGGAGACAGGTATATCTAAATTTTGGTAAGGGAAAAGGTTCTTATGTCAAACAGTTGTTGTTAGTCATTGGATATTTTATGTTTTCTATCTCTTGTCCACCTCAATTATTATGTCTCTCAATGGTTAAAGGTACACAATTCATTTTTGTGTTGTTGCAACATTTTGGATTTATTCTCATTGCAAAATTCTATGTCTTCAGTGGAGGTTGTTTCTTATGTTCTATGCTGGCAGAGTGTAAGGGGATTTCTAGGATGGTCATCTTCTTTTATGTGATTGTGTAACTCCTTGCATATGATGAACACTTATCAGGGATTGGGTTTGCTTTTGAATTCCCTCTGGCTTATCTGGAGAATCTTCCACGCATTTTCTATCTGTTGGTGTCAGAGTGTCCATAGGGTGATGTATCTGGCTATAATTTTATGTGGCTATGATGCATTAATTTGTTATAGATCAATTATTGCTTAGTGAGGTCTTGGGCTCTCGCTCTACAATAATGATTTTTGGGTTAAATGGTCTGATCATGAGCAATTTCATTCTTTTCTTCTTGGATTGGATCTATGGATTTCTATGTGAACCTAGGAATCAAACGTAAAATTCTTTTCATATGAATACAATTGATAGCAATTTGAAAAGATATAAATATTATTATTATTATTATGTAATAATTATTTTATTTATTTAAATATAATAATAAATTTATAAATGATATTTTCTTTCTTTTCACATATGATTAAATTTTTTTATAGAACAATTATTTTGAAATTTTGATATGATTTTAGATTATGTAATAATAATTAACCTATTTTTTTCATATTTATTATATTATGAATTAATTATAAATTTTGAATGGTTTAATCATTTTTATTATAATATAATATTTAGAAAGATAAAATGAAGAAAAATAATTGTTGATCTTAACCATAATAAAATGTTTTATAACTTGCTTAGATCCATCTTAACTCTAAATCTACCAAGCCCTTAAAGGGATCAAATCCTCTTTCACTCTAAAAGAGGTTTTCATCTCAAGACGTTCGATCCCTCTTAGCATTTGGTAGATCCGAAGTTAAGATGGATATGGGCTCATATAGAGGGACTTGGGATGAAAGACATGTATTCTTAACATTTTATTACTATTTAATTGAGACCACATGTAAATGTTTACAAATATTTACACCACTACAACATATCCCCATGGCTTTTTACTTTTAGATTTTATTTTCAAAATAATATAAAATAAAATATAAACTAAATATTTATAAAATATTTTGATTTTGAAACAAGTTAATAATATCCATGGTAAAAATAGTTTGAATTATCCATGGTTAAGAATACTTTTTTAATCTTGTTATATTGTATGTTTATTGTAGTATTAGGTTTTAATATAAGAATGTTATAAAATTGAATTATAATTAACAAATTAATTAATTTTTTTTTTTAATTTTGAAATGAGTTAAGGTTTTTGTGTATGTGGTATTGATAACTCAAGGTATTGGCGCATGGTATTGTAAGAAAGCCTATTTAAAAGATAATAACATCCACTGTAAAATGGGTGAATATTCATGGTTAAGAATATTGTTATATTGTAAATATTAATTTTTTATATGATTATTAAGTAAATTTAAATATGATTACAAAACCATTCATTTTAATTTATATGATAAAATGGATGTTAATTTATAACTATTGTGTGTATGTTATCTATTCTAATATGATATTTATATTATGATTTTCTTTAATCTAAAAAATTGTAAGTAATTTTATTAATAAAAAACTTGAATTTAAAAAATATTTACATCTAAGTTCTAATATCTAACATCTAACGCTTATCGTTTAATGTAATTATAAAATAATACGTATATTTAACTAATTGAAATTTGGTAATTTATTGGCACAACCACATTAATAAATATGATGATAGGCAGATATCAACTATACACACAACCATATTAATCTACATATACTATTATTAAATATATGAAGGAAATTTAATATAATATAAATATAAGTATTTATAATTATAATACTTATATGATTCAATAATTAAGTTTTATATATTGAATTTGAAATTATGGGTAGGTTTAATATTAAGTATTATTAATATATTTAATATTGAAATTTACAGGAAAAAGTAAAATAAATATTATTCCATTTATATTAATTTTTAAAATATTTAAAATTTTAATTAAAAATTATAAAATATATAAAATTTTATATAATTAATTCAAACAGTGGATTAGAAAATGCCCTTCATTAATTTTAGTTGGATTAAATCGCATCTGTAAAGTAAATAAAAGCAAACATACTAAAGCAAAAGACATTTGAATTAAGGTGGAGTAGAACTGGAGGGAATTACTGAGTGACTAGGGTTTTGAAGAGGGGGCGACAGGAGCGAGCTAGTAACTATGGAGGGGCATGGAGGAGGGAGCTCCACTCCCTCCTACAGTAACATGGTTTCAAACAGAAGCAAGGAGGTGAGTCTGAACAATTTCCGGAAACCAACGGAGGCAGAGACAAAGACAACTGGTACTCAAAAGCCGGAAAGCAGCAACTCACTTGAAAAGGAAGGGACACATAAGGAAGCTAGGAGGGAAACAAAATCTGGAGACAGTAGTCAGAGAACTAAGAACATATCCACGATGGGACCCTACAAGCCCAAGACAAACATTAAACCCTAGGTGGTCTTAAATGATCCTGCACTATAGGTGCACAAAGATCACATGTGGACTTATGAAATCATATGTAAGTTTATGGGTATATGGCCCACAAAGAAAGAACTGTACACATGGATAAGAAACAATTGGAAACCGAAGGGAGAAATGAATCTACATATTGGGTCCAATGCTTTTTCACAGTGGTTTTCACTAACCTAGAGGAGAAAGACAGAGTTTTTGAAGGAGGACCCTACTTCTATGCTTCTGTAGGCCTTTACATGCGACCTTGGGTGATGAGCTTTGTTCCGGAGCGAGAAACATTCACATTGATCCTGGTATGGATTAGATTATACTCCTTACCTTTAGATTATTGGTTGCCAGAATCCTTAAAATCTATAGGTAATAAATTAGGGCATTTTATAAAGATATCAGAGGTGACTCTACGAGGTAAATATACCTCCTTCACCCGCATATGTGTAGAAATAGACTTATCGGGAGCACTCCCGGATGAAGTCATCCTAGAAGTATATGATGAGGAATGGGTACAGGCGATTGAATATGAACACGTCCCATTCAGATGACGTAAATGTCATGAACATAAGCACCTCTTCAGAGATTTCCCACTCAACAAAAGGGAGGACAACCTAAAAACCAACACAGGAAAAGACCCGGAAGGTTTTAGCAAAGTGGGAGGAAGAGGGAAAGGAGGCGGAAAGTACCAAAATAAACCTAGTGAGAACAAGCAAGCAAGTCATAACAGTTTCAAGATTTTAGAAGAAGAGGGGGGGGGGGGGAAATGGAACGAACAAGGAACCAGAGGACAATCATGCCAAGAAGGAAAAAGAGGATAGCATGAAAATTATACAGGAATACAATGAACAAAAGGAGGACCTACCAAGCACTATGGAACTTGGCAAGGACCATGAGATGACCCCAAGCAAAGGCGGTACGGACGACCAAGACCTACAGGATATTCTTGAGAGAGAGAGAGAATCTTGATCTAGAAAAGTTTCTAGAGCAGGGAACCAACAAAGTGATTGGCTCTCTACCACAAGAGGAGTTTGAAAGAGTACAACAACTATTCCTTCGAAGGTCTTAATCAAAGGTTGTAGGGGTCAAAAGGAACCACGACAGCCAGGAGAATAGAGGGGTTAAATCAATGGAGATAACATTAGGACACTCCACCAAAAACCCAGGCAAGAAAAGAGGAAGGAAGAGACAAAATGAACTGCTGACAAAGTGTGGGAAACTCATGATAAATTCAGGTAATATGAAATATCTCACCAGTTACTCTTTTACAAACCCATCATTGTGAAGCTAACAACCTAGAACATTGGAGGACTAGGAAGTAAAAGAAAACAAAGAAATCTCAGTAACAGAATAAAAGAAGAAAAACCAGATATGGTGTTTATACAGGAAACAAAATGCTGAGTAGTATTAAATATGAGTACCTAGAAGTTGAAGCAAATAATACAGCGAGAGGAATTCTCACTCTATGGAATCCTCAAAAATTTGGAATCTTGGATGTTGAGGAATCCAGAAACCACCTTTCAATGGTTATCCAACCTTTGGGGGACAAGGAATGTTACATGATCACAAATGTCTATGGTCCTCAACATCTTGAAGACAAATCAGACTCCTTACCTCTCTGGAGGAGCTGAGAGAGAGTCACCCAGTAATGCATTGGATTCTGGGAGGGGACTTTAACGTGATCAAATCTCTCACAAAGAAAAAAGGAGGGACCAGAACACTTGGAAGAGACTTAATTGTCTTCCAGAACTTCCTAAACACAATGAGAGTGTTGGATATGGAAATAATAAATGGTACCTTCACATGGAATAACAAGAGAGGAGGAACTTCTCAAGTTTCCTCGAAACTAGACAAATTCATTATCTTGGAGGATCTCCTTCTCACCAGTCGTATCATGACAGCTTTTATCCTCCCTTTTGGAGGCTCGGACCACTGGCCCATCCAGCTGGAAGCTTCATTCATTGGCACCCCAAGGAATAGACCTTTTAGGTTTGAAAATGTCTGGCTCAATCACCCAAACATCATCACTAATATTGGAAAATGGTGGGCGGAAGACATGCCCACCCAAGGCACAAAAATGTTCCTCCTGCAACAAATACTTAAACACATCGAGCTAAGGCTTAAAGAATGGAACAAAAATGAGTTTGGAAATATTTTTAAAGCCAAAAGCGAAGTGGAAAAAAATTACAAGAAACTAATCAAATTCTCATCATAGAAGGCTTCACAGAGGAAAGGAAAATGCAAGTGGACTGTCTTCAACAAGAATGGGACAACGAATTCTAGTAGGAGGAAATCTTCTGGAGACAAAAATCAAGA
>APFE030234615.1:0-26955 GCA_000404065.3 Pinus taeda | reverse complement strand
TTTCATATGTTTTTTTGTGTGGACTACATAAATTGATTGTTCACTAGATGACCAACCAAATCCACGTGTAATATTTTAATTTTCCCTTTCTTAAATAAAAACAAAATTGGGGAATCAATAACTTTGAAATATTTGCTTCGGCTACTAAACGAGATAGAAATATTTCAAAAATTCTACAACCAAACCAAGTAGAACATGTCTGTAGAAAATATAAGGCGCTCTACTCAAGAAATCAATTCTTCACCTAACTACTTGAGCTAAGATCATTTGACTGAATTTTAATATTTTTTTTCAACCAAAAAATTATGGGACCACCCAATAGAGCTCATTTATACAACTTTCTTTCACAATTTTCACATAGAGAGCATATATCTAGAGATTTGAAATGACCACAGCCAGAAACACAATATGAGTCTTTGTCGCTTGAAGTATACTCCTTCCACACCCAATTTCCATATTCTTATGAAGCTTTTGATACATACTTCCCTTATAAAAAATATATATGAACATTTAGTAATGAAGTGATGGTATCACATTTGGTCACCAATTCTTTCATTCATATTACTACCTAAGTGAACTTAAAGTTAAAATGAATTTATGTTAATTTTATTATATGACATCCTAACATAATGAAAATTAATTTAGAAAATTAATTTTAAGCTAATAACATAACAAAAGAATAATTTTAGAAATACAATTACCTGTTTGAGGATTTACAACTTAAGTGTGTGTTTAGTAACTCCAATGATGTAGTAATATCCCATCCTCCAATAATAAGTTTGGATAATTAGTTTTACATGTAGCCCATTATCATATACATGTGTGTGTATTAGTAGTAGTAACTTTTAATGATGATATATAAGTTTTAAATTTTTAATAAAATATACTATCACGTGATGAAAATATCTTAAATGGGAATGTGAGTTAATGCTCTTAGGAAAATTAAGGTTCCCAAAAGTCGAGTATGAATCAATGATACATCTATAAACTTTTTTAAGAAATTAGCTAATACAAGAAAAAAAAATATTTTAATTTGAGAGCTATCTAGAAGAACATTTAATTGATAAAAATATTTAGAATTGTGTCAAATTCATTTTTATAGCCTCTCAATCTTTTCATTTAATCTAATTCATCGTCCAAATTTCTTTTATAGCCTAAGACTTTCTTTTCAGAAAATTATCAAACATTGCGTAATAGGAAAATATTGTTTTCTAAATTAAAATATGAAAACCCCAATATACATAATACAAAATTTCTATTTAATTAGAAACAAACCCAGTATTCCCAAACATATTGATATTCTTGATGTCAAGATCTTTGTACATGCAGAGATAATAGTAAAAGTAATTACAATCTCCCTATCATGTGCAGCTAAAAAGTTAAATATCTTTTGATCTATAATTTTTAGCAGAAGGAGATAAATATCTATTGTAATATAAAATGTAGAACCTACAATGTTGTTATCCTTTTTAAGTGGGAAATTTATTGTTGGATACGTAAACCAACAATTTTATCAAGTTACATTCACATCTTTGTACCTTCTTCACAAAACTAACTTTTCTTATACAAAGGTTTCACATAACCTCCAAAACTTGGGTTGATGATATTCTAAAGCTTACCTGATGATCTTAGAGATTTTACCTCTTCTGCTACTAGGTAAAAGGATTGGGAAAAAAAATAGCATATATTAGGTGGGAAAAATGTTAGTGACTTATTAGCCTACATTTATTTCTTGTGCATATTTATATTGTTTCCACTTTTGATTTTGGTAAATATAGCGATCAGCGATGAATATAATTTCAAAGCAATATTTTTTCAAAATATTTTGATACCACATAGATACACAGATTCCACTTGGGGGATGGACAGATTTAAACACATATGTAGAAAAATATTGGTAAATAAAAGGATTTTCCTTATCATTATTTATGATTTTCTTGAGATTAATATGACGCCACGAACTCTCCTTTGATATTTACCTCAACAAATTTAAATTCCTACTATAATAACAATTCACGACAAGCTAAAAAAAATAGTATTATAAATGTTCATATGTTTTTAAATGTGCACTACATAAACTTAATCATTAGTAGAGGATCAACGAAATTCCCTTGTAAGAATTTTTTTATTTTTTACTTAAGCTAAAACAAAATTAGAGAATAAAGAACTTCAAAATATTTTCTTATGTTGTTACACACGAAAAAACTATTTCAAAAGTTCTACAAACAAACTAATTCCAACATCTCTCCAGAGAATTGAGGCCATCGATATTGAGAAAAAAAATGTTTACCTAACTAGTTCTTTTTTACTTAAGCTAAAACAAATTTAGAGAATAAAGAACTTCAAAATATTTTCTTATGTTGTTACACACGACAAAAATATTTCAAGAATTCTACAAACAAACTAATTACAACATGTCTCTAGAGAATTGAAGGCATTGATATTGAGAAAAAGATTGTTCACCTAACTAGTTGAGCTAGGATCATTTGACACACTTTTCATATTATTTTTTCTTTTGATATTCATATGACACCAAGAAATGGTATAAGATATCCACCTCAAAAACTTCCGAGTGCTTACTATATATGTCGTTAATTAGTATTCAATACACAAAAAATAATTGTCACCAAAAAATAATAATTTAAAAAACTCCACAAAAAATACACGTTTTGCATATAGATATAATTAAAAAAATATGTATTTTAGTACATTTTCGCTAAAAACACATATTAAAAAAAATTGTTAAAATTTGAGTAAAAAAGAGAGGATAAATAACAAATTTTACGAATTTTGTATAAAAAAATGATATTTGAAAATAAAAAATTCAAAAAAATTGAGTGAGGGGCTCATCTGATGTTATGAATCAGATGGAGCCTTGCCCAGTGGGTGAAGGCGGCACGACCTAGGGCTAGCGGAGCAGCGATGGAGCCTGACTAGGGGCTTGGCGAGGCATGGCCTTGTGTAGGCAGAGCTACGTGCACCTTTGCTCGTCGAGGGTCGTGGGCCCGTCCGCAGACTTAATCCAATTCTAAGAATCGGATTGAGTTAGCCAAAGCACCCGAAGAGGAATTCCATTTTTTTATTTTTTTATAATAATCATCATTTATTTTATAACTTTTTCATGTTTTATGGTTTTTTTCTTTAAATTTTTAATAAAATAATATAGACTTGTAGTTGACATAAATTGGTTAAAACAATTTCCACCACACAAGTGCCTCCTATGCCACTAAATCTCAAATCCAACTACATTAGGTTTCATAGACAATATTTAATTACATTTCTAAAAGAACTTATGAAATTTATTTCCTAGTTAAGGAAAATGGACAACAATCCTACTCTAATAATAGATAGAAAAAATTTGTGGAAGACAAAAAAGGACAAAAAGCCTCCAAATAATTACAACAATTAGACAACTTTGCATAACGAGAATATAGGCGGAGATACAAGTGAGCCATAATAAGTGATTCATTTGAGAAAATATTTTAAATGGAAAAGGAAAAGGATCAACAAACCAAATTGAATAGTTGAAATGAAAATTATTGAAGTCTTAAAATAAGTAGAAAATGAAAATGGATAGAATATGAACCAAATTCTATATAATATGCATTAATAATTTGATGATGCTTCTCTTGAACATAATTACTACTACTATTTGTGAAAATGGTGCCAACCTCATTAAATATAGGTTTTGTACCATTTTTAAGGTGACAATCGTTCCCTTACTTATAGGAGTTGTCCTTACTTCTCAATAAAGATCAACCTCTAAATATGGAGGAATTCCATCCTCATCTAAAATAATTTCCTTATTATCCTCAAATATTTCTAACACTCAAGTTCAAGTTATTGAGAAATTTTTGCATACCACCACATATAAAAAGAACTAGGGGGAGAGTCAATTGCTTTAGAATAAAACTTTAAATGTCCTATCCTAAGGTTTCTTATCCCAATGACGATCAACCTTTGCTAATATAGAAAAATTCCTTCCTTATCTTGAGTTTTAGCATTTACATCAGAGCTCTTAATATCAACTATAATAGTCTCACAAGTCAAAAACTTCACAAAGACCTACATATTACTTCCGATATGAAGGACAAGAAGAAGGGTACATTCTTCCAAATATTATAATTAATTACGCTTCTATCATCTTCAAGATCATGCCTAGCAAAGATCAACCTTTGATGATTTGGAGCAATTAATTGTCTTGAATTTTAGCTTTCGCATTATTGACAATCTCTGAGCTATCAACTTCATAAGTAATTTTCATGTCGGTTAGAATTTTGATATCTGCATTCCCCCTTCATAATTAATTTTCATCCTCGGCAGAGTTTTGAGATCTTCATGACTTTTTTTAGTCATGGTAATTTGAAATATCTCATGAGGTAAGTGTTCGTATGTTCATCTTAGTTTACTAGCCATTTTGTTTATATGGCTACACTAATTCCTAATAGGATCAAAGACCTTCCCTTTCATTGTAAAGACTAGGACACACATATTTTCACTTACCTTTTCTAAAACTTCTTAAAAATCATTTTGCAAATTTGTCAAGACGCTACACTACATACATATTCCTTTGCAATTTAAAAAGAAAAAATGATATTAATATCCAATAAATTTATATAGCTATTAGATAAAATTCAAAATAAATAACATAATATGATATGTTAGACAAACTCTTGAGTGCTTTGAACACTTTGTTTCGAACATCCTAAGAAATAAATAAAATATTAAAATGAAAATTAAATCCACACCAAATTCTAAATGTCAAATCCATAATAATGTGACTAACGAAATGGAATCAATAAAAAATGGTAAAAGCATGAATTGAAGCCTTATTGGAAATATGTGTGTTGGAAAGATGTTTTTTTGAAAGGGAAAAAAGCAAGAATTAATGGAAAGAACCACCAAAAAATAGAAACAACCAGAAGCATCCGTCAAACATGAAGAAAAAAAAAGCATCCACCGAAAATTTCAAAGAGGCGTGGATGATCCTAATTGGATCCATAAAAGATTGTCAAAGAACCATGACTGTATCAGGTCGGGACAAATCTTTAAGAACTCATAACAACGACTAAAAACACCCCTAAACCAATGGCAATGGTAGCCAAAGTAAAACGACGAGGACCTCAGTCAAATCACGCTCACCGAGGCCGATGGACACTGAGCAGTAGGTCAAAGTAGCCCCTGGGAGCCCCGGATCAGGAAAAGGAGGTGGATTTTGATGCAATCGCACATCGTTGGGAAAACAGGGCTGAAATGGTGGAAGCCCGAGCACTCGGACACATGACGAACTAGAGAACCATGGGCAGAAGAGGAAAAAAGCACTAAACATACGAAGGCATGACCCACGCTCTGGAAACTGGTGGTATGGATTTGGGCGCCCTCAAATGGTAAGCAGTTATGGATGGAGGCAGAGCAATCCCACTCAACAATCGATGTGTGGCAAGCGGAGGTGAGAGAAAATCGTCGTTGATCGCATGTTATCGGCTGAGCAAGTCAACCACACATGATGTGCATATGACGTTGGATCTGGGAGACCCAGATCGAACGACTGAGATCAAGCCTAATGGAGGAAGCGGAATTGATGAAGGAATACACCGTGATTGGTAAAGATTTGGAATCCATTCGACTGCCATGGTGGAGGAAAGACTTCATCCACGACATAACTGAAGAAACGAACCAACAAAGCTGGTTAGCGCCATTTATAGGAAGACAAGTGGCCACTCCCTGAGCATTCATGCTGACGCTGAACAGGGAACTCCAAGTGTAGCTGCAGAAGGTGAATCGACAAAGGCGGAAGAGGAAACTAAGAGACATGAGTTCGAATGGCTAAAGCCCATGAACATAGATAGAATACACAAGTCGAGTCATTCAGAATGAACCTCGAGAGGAGGACTGAACACTGAGAGACAGAAACCAGAGAATAAGGTAGTAAAGCAAGAGCAGAAAGAGACAGAGGGCCAAGCTAACCAGCTGTAGCATCGAGCACCAGAGAGCTTGAGAGATTCAAGCCATCCCACAAAGGAATCTGTCTGGACTGAGGACCACACTTGGCTCTTGCCACTGTAGACCAGAAGGTCACAAAGCTGGTAGGAAGAAGAAGAGTCTATGTACTCCAGTGGCGTGGGTCCATGAACCACCCTTCCAAGCAAAACCTACTTCAGGAGAACTCACACTAAGTCCCTGTATTGTAATTCTCTACTTAAAGGCACAATAAAACAAGGCCACAACTAAAAGCTGGACCAGAGACATAGCCCTGGAGAATAGGGTGAACTCCTTATTAAAAGTTCTTGTGTCTTTGTATTTGCTTACTGTATTTCTCTACTGTCTTTCCATTTTTTTGTCTGTGTATTCACAATCTGATTGATTTGTTGCTTCAATAACACAGAATACACACAAGCACATGAGTCTGTAATACCTTTGTTTAATAAATCTTAAACTGATGTTACTCATAGGGTGAATATCAGATGAAGTGGTATCAGAGCTCTAGGCTATAAGGTTAGACAACCTTGTGTTGGTTTAGTTGTTGAATGCTCATGAGATCAAATCTGAAATTAGGAGGAGAGCTGGTTGAAACTAATCCTGAAATTGGGAGAGTCTATCCTCGGAAGACAATGTTAGAGAAAGGTTCTATGGGGCCAGGCCCTCAATTCATAGAGAGTTTCCTAGCTATAAAGTCTATGGTAGAAGAAATGTATAGAGACTTTAGAAAGCACAAGGATGGAGATTCATCAGGTTCTAAACAAGATAAAGAAGAAGATTTGTCTCATTCCCATGACCACTCAAAAGGAAAGGGGAAAGAGGAAAGCTTTCTCACACCTCCTAATAGCCCTGTGCATAATAAGAAAGCATTTTTGATTAAGCTAGATGTTAAATTTAATTTGCCTATATATGATGGAGAGCTAAATGATGAAAAGTTGGACAATTGGATTAGACAAATTTATGTGTATTGTAGAGTGCAAAATATCAACTTAGACAAGACTAGGATTCAGCTGGCAAGCCTATGCCTAGGAGGCACTTCCTTGGTTTTGTGGGAAGGTAGAACCCAAGCTGATATGAAGACACATTTTAAGACCATCTTCGTCTAGAGTCAATTTGTTGCTGCAGCCAAAAATCAGTTCTATCCATTGGTGTACATGCAACAAGCCTGGATGAGTTGGAAAACTCTTCGGCAGTTGAAATGACAAAGTGTGCAAGGGTATACTCAAGAGTGCAGAAAGAGAGCATTGACGTTGGGTATCTCATTAGACTTACCAAAGACTATGTTGAAGTACATTGGTGGTCTACACAACTACATGAGGCATGCCATCCTCATGTTTAATCCCACTAGTATAGTTGAGGTATCTGTACAAGCTGCTCATCTAGAAGCTAGAGGAAATAATGCAAATCTAGAAGTTGGGGGACCATCCCAACCCACTGTAAGCAAGAGCAAGGAGGGGCGTGGTGATGAGCACTGTTGGATTCTGCATCTAGAGCTGAGACCTAAGAAGTCCAAGGGCAAGAAGAAGAAGACTGCTGCAACTATTCAAAAAGATTTGGGGTCAGATTCGGGAGATGAAACAATCATTGCAGCCATAGGTATAAAAGGTAAGAATTCTGAAGCATCTACTAGTAATTCTGCTCAAACTATTATTGATGAAGAATATGAGAGAAAATACATGAGCTTTTTCATATTCGAGATATTTCAAAACATCAAAAGATTGATACTTTGTTTGATAGTGGCTCACAAGTAAATTTGATTTCTAAAGAAATTGTAAAGAAATTGGGATTAGAAACTAAACCTCACAAGAAACCATACCCATTAGGATGGTTGAAGGATAAAGCACAACTACAAGTGACTAGACAGTGCAAACTTAAGTTTTCTTTTGGGTCAGCTTTTGTAGATGATGTTGAGTTAGACATAATTCCTTTCGCTATATGTGGAGTTGTTTTAGAAAGTCCTTACTTGTATGATAGAAAGGCTATTTTCTATAGAGCTGAGAACAAGTATCTACTTGTTAAATATGGAATCGAATACTTTGTAAGAGCTCATAAGCTCAAGAATAATTATACTCTCATAAATTTTGGGTAGATGAAAAGAATGATAATATTCATGTAAACAATTCTTAGTAATGGTTGTAAAGGAAAAGAAACCTAATAAAACCAATTTATTTGAGGGTTGTAATGCTCAGCAGCAAGCTGATATAGAAATCATTGTTTCAGACTATGATATTTTGTTTTAGTAACCTAAAGGTCTACCACCCAAAAAAAAAATAGTACATGATATTATTTTGCAGCAAAGTGTTCCATTGCCTAACATTGGGATGTACAGGTTGTTTGCTTTAGAGAATGCTGAAATCAAGAAGCAGGTGCAGGAGTTTCTCGAGAAAGGGTTCATCAGGCCCAACACATCACCATGTGGGTGACCAATCATTTTGGTGAGAAATAAAGATGGATCGTGGAGAATGTGCATTGACTACCGAGCACTGAATAAGATAACAATCAAAAGTCGTTATCCCCTTCCTCGCATAGATGATCTTTTGGATCAATTAAAGGAAGTTCTTTATTTCACCAAGCTGGATTTGCACAGTGGGTACCATTGGGTCAGAGTTGCAGAGCAAGATGAACAAAATACTGCTTTCAAAACAAAGCAGGGATTGTATGAGTGGCCGGTTATGCCTTTTGGCTTGACTAATGCTCCTGCTACTTTCATGAGATTAATGAATGAAGTACTCAGACCTTTTCTTGATGATTTTGTTATTGTGTATCTGGATGACATTCTGATTTTTAGTAAAACATGGGAAGGACACTTAAAGTATGTTAAGCACAAATTAGATGTTTTGAAAAGAGAAAAACTATATGTTAAACTCTCAAAATGTGAATTTGTCAAAACATCTCTAAATTATTTGGATCATATAGTAGGGGGTGGTGAATTATAAATAGATCCCTCTAAAGTGGTAGTCATTGTAAATTGGCCTAAATCCAAGTATGCTACAGAAGTAAGAAGATTCTTAGGAGCAGCATGATATTGGAGGAAGTTAATTTCTAATTTTTCCTCAATTGCAGCTCCCTTACATGCCTTGATAGCATTGAACAAGGTGTTTCAGTGGGGAGGCAAACATCAAAAAGCATTCAACACCTTGAAAGAAAAGATTAGTACCACACCTATAATAGCACTGCCAGATCTACAAAGACCATTTTAAATCCAAACAGATGTCAGTGACTATGCCATGGGAGCAGTGTTGACACAACATGGTAAACCCATATGTTATCATTGTGAGACTTTTAATCCTGTAGTCATTAACTATCCTACCTATGATAAAGAATTGTATGCATTAGTTTAGAGTATGAAAAACTGGAAACATTACTTAATGGGTGTATGGTTTAGGGTAATACACACTGATCATGAACTACTTCAATATATACACTCCCAAACTAAGTTGCAACAATCAAGACATTATAGATGGATGGGATTTCTACAATAGTTTCACCTAGTCATTAGATATAAGAAGGCCATACACAATAAATGCATCTACCATACTTAAGCATAATTTTGTGCTACATGAAAGCTACATAGAGCAATATGTTAAAGATATAGACTTTAAATATGTATATGCAACTTTGAGTCAAGGTAAAAAGCTAGAAGAATTGGAATATCATGTGAAGAACCGACACTTATACCATTGTACGAAACTCTGTATTCCACAAATAGAGAGAATAAAGATGATTAGAGAGGCACACACTTCTCTGATATCAGGTCACTTTGGGGTAAGTAAAACAATTGCATAGTTGCAAAGATTTTGTTATTGGCCGAAAATGAATGAGACGGTTTCTAGATATGTAAGATGGTGTACTATGTGTGCTAGAAGCAAGCCCAACAATAGAAAACTAAAATTGTACACTCCTTTACCAGTTCCTTCTCACCCTTGGGAAAGTGTTTCCATCGATTTTGTTGGAGGACTGCCTAAATCTAGGAAGGGTCATGATTATTTATATGTGGTTGTGGATGGGTTAAGCAAAATGTGCATTTTGATACCTTGTAATAAACAGATGATAGAGGAACAAATTGCAAAATTATTCTTTGAACATGTATGGGTTCATTTTGGATTACCCACTTCTATTGTATCTGATCAAGACACTCGATTTGTGGGGAAGTTTTGGTCAAGTCTTTGGGAACTGATCGACACCCAATTGAAGAAAAGAACAACTTTTTCTCCACAAACCAATGGTCAGACATAAGTAGTTAACATGACAGTGATCTAGTTTCTCAGGGGATATTGCAGCAAAAATCCTAAGCTTTGGGATAAACATTTTTGTTATGTGCAACATGCTTACAATAGAGACAAACACTCTTCTACAAAGAGATCTCCTTTTGAGACCTGTTTTGGTTTCATACCAAGGTCACCTTTGGATTTTGTCTCTGGTAAAGGTACCATGGTTAATGGACACAGACATGTGGATGAGGCAACTAGGTTCATTGAACAGATCTAGGAGATCCACCAGGCAGTACGGGAATAACTGGAAAAGAGGCAAGCCAAATATAAGGCTAGGCATGAAAAGCATCATATGGAGCATAGTTTTCAAGTTGGAGACAAGGTTTGGCTGTATATCAACAAGGACAGGATGCAAGGAGAAGGTAAAAAGCTAAACCCTATCAGGTATGGACCTTTTAGGATACTTGACAAGATTGGTGAAAATTCTTTTCACCTTGATCTACAAACTTACATGCACATCTACTCAGTCGTAAATGCAGATTGCTTGAGATTGTTTGAACCTTCAATGATTGAGGATCCTCAAGAGCAAAGTAAATTTCCTTCTATTGATGACCTACTACCTGAATATCTTAATGAATTAGAGGAAGAAAAAGTCTTGGACAAGAAGGTAACGACGAAGTGAAGAGGAGATGTTGAGTACCTTAGAATTGGACTCAAAGGTTCAAAGATGAGCAGTGAAAAGTGGATTGAGATTGGACAAGTGAGACAATAGTATGTTCACTTAGTCGATGCTTAAAATAAAGCCAACTTTTGGTGGTCCAAAATATTTTTCCGTGGGACGGCCATGATCGAAATTGGATCCATAAAAGACTGTCAAAGAACCATGACTGTATCAAGTCAAGACAAATCTCTAAGAATTCTAAACAGCGATCAAAACCACCCCTGAACTAGTGGCAATAGTAGCCAACATGGAACGATGAGGACCTCGGTCAAAGCTCGCTGATCGAGGCCTATGGAGACTGCGCATGAGGTCAAAGTAGCCCCTGGGAGCCCCATATTGGGAAAAGGAGGTGGATTTTGATGTGCAACTAGTGCATCGCTGGGCAAACAGGGCCAAAATGGGGGAAGCCCGAGCACTCAGATGCATGGCGAACCAGAGAACCGCAAGCGAAAAAGGAAAAAAACACTAAATGTATGAAGGCGAGACCTGCGTTCTGGAAACCGGTGGTATTGATTGAGGTGCCCCCAAGCGGTAAGAAGTTTTGGGTGGAGGTAGAGTGATCCCACTCAATGATCGACACATGGCAAGTGGAGGTGAGAGAAAAATGTCGTTGATCATGCGTTATTGATAGAATAAGTCAACCACGTGGTACATGCATATAACATTGGATCTGGGAGATCCAGATTGGACGGTTGAGATCAAGCCCGATGGAGGAAGAAAAATCGATGAAGGAATATGCCATGATTTGTAAATATTTGGAATCTGTTTGACCGCCACAGTGGAGGAAAGACTTCATCCACGACTTAAGTGAAGAAACCAACCAACGAAGCAGGTTGGCGCCATATAGAGGAGGAAAAATGGCCACTCCTTGAACGTTCATGTTGACGCTGAATAGGGAACTCCAAGTGTAGCTACAGAAGATGAATCAATAAAGGCAGAAGAGGAATCGAACAGACATGAGTTCGAATGGCTAAAAACCATGAATAGAGAGAATACACAAGTCAAGTCAGTCAGAACTAACCCCAAGAGGAAGACTGAATATTGAGAGATAGAAACCAGAGAAGAAGGCAGTAAAGCAAAAGCAGAAAGAGACAGACGGCTGAACTGGCCAGCGACATCATCGAGCACCAGAGAGCTTGAGAGATTAAAGCCATCCCACAGAGGAATCTGTCTGGACTGAGCACCACAGTTGGCTCTTGCCACTGTAGTCCAGAAGGTCACGGAGCTGGTAGGCAGAAGAAGAGTCTGTGTACTCCAGTGGCTTGGGGAATCCAAGAACCACCCTACCAAGTAAAACCTGCTTCAGGAGAACTCACATTGGGTCCTTGTATTGTAATTCTCTACTTAAGGGCACAATAAAACAAGGCCACCACTGAAAGCTATACTGGAGACATAGCCCTGGGGAACAAGGTGAACTCCTTATTAAAAATTCTTGTGTCTTTGTATTTGCTTACTGTATTTCTCTGTTGTATTTCCATTTTTTTGTCTGTGTATTAGAAATCAGATTGATCCGTTGCTTCAATAACACAGAACACAGACCAACACATGAGTCTGTAATACCTTTGTTTAATAAATCTTCAACTGATGTCACTCATAGGGTGAATATCAGATCAGTGGATTAGATTCAAATTTGAAAAAGCATGAACTCTCAATTGAAGAGAGAGCATGGAATCCTGAAGGAAGTACAGGTGGTAAAACTCTTGTAGCCATTGAAGGGAAGTGCAGAATCCCTATATTGAGTCTTATAATTTTTCCAACATCTTCCTTTTCCTTTGTCCATATCGATTGTGATTATTCTTGTGTGTTTGGCTAATGTGCGGTCAGAGTTTGGGTCTGTCTGTGTCGAGTCTGTGTTTGAGTCATTCATGGTTATGTGGGATAGAGGAGGAGGCTGAAAAGAGAAGCGAAGAGGAGGAAAAATGAGTTTACCGATTTTTTGGGCTCAGAGAAATCAATTATCTCTAAAAAATGGTATCGATTAGATTCTATTTAATTTCAATGTTTCTATTCATCTATGCCTTGTTGTAAGAACTAATTCCATTTCATAACTTTGTATTTTTGTTTGGTGCATTGTAAATTATTGGAGTGAATGAAGAGTTGACGTTCCAGGAAAATGAATGAAATATGGAAGGAAAGAGGTGGTTGACGTTGTTGTTGTTCAAGGCATTCCAATTAGCTTGTTGAACGTGAAATCCAATCCCAGTTCTAGGTATATAGAGATGGCCCTGTATCTCTCCTTTTGATTAGTTGAAACATGGTGCTTTAGCCAATTTTATTGAATTTAAGGCTCTCCTTCCTCCTCAATAATTTGTATTAAATTTAAATTTTTCTTTATTTTTTCAATCATCCTCAATAATTTTTATTACATATAATTTTTCCATTTTTCCTTCAATAAGTTATCCCCCGTGACTTCAAGCATCACTAGATTTTTAATGACTTCTGATAGCTCTGTATTTTGGTTTAATCTATTGTGTATTAGTTTATTTTGTGGTTTTCTAGTATAACCTCTTCTTTATTAGTTTAACCCATTATTTTTTTTGAACATGACTTGCTATGTATTGCGTTCTTTGTTCATTTAATTCGTGGGTTTTTCCCTTTTGGGTGTAAAAATATACATTTTCGAAAGTGGATTCCTATTTGTTTTCATTATTTAAATATGTGATAGAAAGATTTATTATTTTTATATAAAAGACAAATTGATAATCTTCAAGACAAATTGATAATTTTCATTATATCTTATTAAAAATATAGATTTTTCTCTAATATTTATGTGGTATTGAATGCAAATTTATTTACAGGAGGGATTTCACCTCCTAGTTTTCTTGAAAGGGTTTTTTCTGAGAGTAAATATTGATGTAGTTATATATTATTCTTTTCTTCTCTCAAACACTGTAAGAGAATTATGCACACAATTATTAATAAAAATATTTTTTATGGAAAGGGTTAAACTCCTTCCCAGTTCTCAAGAAGGATGGGGCACCATTTTTCTTTCAGTAGTGTAGTTATCTTTGTTTGTGTTGATTACTTTTCTTTAAACTCATACCCATCAAAACATATTTTTTTAAAGATACATGTACTTGACAGATCATTCATATAGGTTTTTCTTTTTTCTGGTTTTCATTTTTAGTGATTTTTAAAGCTTTTTATATTATTTATATTTTAAACAATTTGATAAGGGTATACATATATAATTTAATGTATTTATGTATTTATGCTGATATAGTGAATTAATACTATACCACGTTACTTTGAAATTGAGTAAGTGTGTGTTTAATTGAATTGTGTGTTTTCTTTTTTGAAATTTCATATATATATGTGGGTGGTCCTAATAATGACTATTTTCTTTTGTATTTCGACACCAATTGTTATATAGTGTGTTTGTTTATTTGGACTAGTATTTTGTATGTTTATTTAATTAAAATCCCATATATATGTGAATGTTTGTATCAATGTTTATTTATGAATATTTGTATGTAATTTGGAATTGCGATCATGTGTTTGTTGTATTGAATTATGAATTTGAATGGGTAAACATAATGTATATTTTAATTTCTATATTGTGTGTGTGTGTGTTTTTAAAGCTACGTATGAATATTTGATTGTTTTCTTTTATTGACTTGAAATTTTATCATGTGGAATTAGTTATTTGAAATTTTATGTTGTGCGTTTAGTCCAATTTGTATATTGTGTGTTTGTTTGAACTTGTACTTTGCATCTCTCTTTATTTGAAATAGCATCTGGGTGGGTGTGTGTGTTTTTTTATGAATATTTGTATGGTGTGTGGCTTGAAATTGTAATTATGTGTTCATTGTATTGAATTGTGATTGTAATTAATTTCATAGCATAAATTTGACTTTGTATATGTATTGTATGTTTTACTTTTTATAATGTGTGATTCCTTATTTAATGTTGCATTTTCATATTTGGGTGTTTGTTTTTTTATTAACTTGAAATTGTATTATGTGTGTTTCCTTAGTTTTTTGACACCCCTCCCTTGTGTACTAAATTATTGCAAACCTAAGCCAAGTTACAACTAGGTGTGATATCCTCCCTTGTGTGCTAAATTATTGTAAACCTAAGTCGAGTTAAAGCTAGGTTTGATATCCTCCCTTGTGTTTTAAATGATTGTAAACCTAAGTTGAGGGATGCTAGGTGTGATACCCTCCTTTGCCTCTTAAACTATTCTAAACCTAAGATGAGGAAAGCTAGGTGATATATAACATGAAAAGAAAATGTGTTATTAATAAAATAATGAAATAAATCACTTAGAGAGTGGAGCACCAAGAGAGAGGAGATTCTTTCAAAATCCCATGGGGAACGGGAATAGAGTTGAATCTTTCATGATAATCTTCTATATGACATTCTAGATAAGGTTGGATGTATTGGATATATAGTGAATGGATGGGAGATAAAGATCCATTAGACATAAAATCTTCATGGCAAATAAAGGCAAAATTTTATGAGGAAAAGCCTCCTCGGAGATAAATATGATCTTTTGCGAAAAAGTCCTAGGAAAATGGAAAAATACATAAAAGCAGGACGTTGATAGTGGTAACTAAATCATGAAATAGGGTATTAAATACCCATTTATTAATCAATTTAGGGCAGTTGATCCTTGGAAATATCTTCGGCTCGAGGGGAATCAAAGGTTATTCATGGTTGGGTGATGGTGCTCCTCCTCCAAGAGAGGTTTTAGTTGGTGTCAGATGTGTGGGATGTTTCTATGATGATTCTTACTCTCTCTCTCTCTCTCTCTCTCTCTCTCTCTCTCTCTCTCTCTGTGTTATAGTTCCAGGTTTTTTATGAGAAGATTTTATTAAGTCTCTGTTATCGTTCCAATTTTTCTATGATATAATTTCTTAAGTTTCCTCTCCATGAGAATGTTTGAATGAATTACATGGGTTTGTGTACTAACAAAATTATTAGGATGTTAAATCGTACAATTCAGATATATGAATTACATAATTTCCTCTTTTATAGAAAATGAATGATCCAATAATGTATGTAACTGTCGTGTGCTCTCATATGAATTTCAAAGTTATTAAGATTATCTTTAGAGTGGTAGCAAAGAGTAGCATGCTTTAGGGTTTTGCAAGTTTTGATGCATGTGGAATAATTATGGAGGAATGTCTCCCATAGTATTATCAAAGGTTCACCATGGTCTATGTCATGCATAATGAAATTAGATGCTATTGCATGCAGTATAAGGAATTGATGGAACATCCTTTTAGTTATGCATATATGGGTCTGTAACATATCCTGTGAAATTGACTTGAATATCATCAGGTTGCTCACGGTACCTAGTGTGTCTATGAGATAGGTTACTTGTATAATGCCTGATCTAAGATTTGTATTTAATTAAGCAATTAATTATTCATGACAGAAACAAGACCTATAATAATGATGGATGATCATGATAGTAGAGTTTAATTAAGATCATTTATGTAGGTAAGGAAATTAGTATAGGTTGCATGTTATGGTTAGTTCTGTTTTCATCTACTAAATCATGTTTACTAAAAATCTGACACATAAGCTTTCACAATAAGGTTAAATGACTATACCAGAACCACTCTATAATTCAATTGATCATGACTGTGGAGCCTATTATAGAATTACTAATGTTGATATAACGGCGGGCTAAAGATACACTAAGTAGTATTGTTTCTTAACAATTTAATATAGAACAAAATAAACATTTATGTAATGGAAGCTTAGGAGCTAAATTCTAGGGTAGGCTAAGGATGTTTGTTACCAATGGTAGCACGGAAAAATTTCAAACACTAATGCTTATGGACCAATCCACCTATGTAGCATTTCCATTACGGGTTTAAAAAAAAAAACGTTCTCCATAAAGGTTAAGTTAAAATTTGAAGCATAGAACATGCTAATGTCATATTTATTTGTTGTCGTTAAAGAAAGTTAGGATTCCTTAATGGTTTATTGAGGAACCATGAATATACATATGTTAATTCAATATATATGTAATAGGATAAGTAATCAAGCAATCTAGTTAAAGAGGAAGTTTTTATGCTTTGGTGGAAGATGTTTTCTACCCCCATCTAGGTTGGATGCTCAAACACCTCCTTGAGAATACCATACAATATCAAAAAATTTAATAGTGTCAAATCCAAAAGAATGGTCAAGAGACTTCAATATCAAACCTACATCAAACAACTATCAAGATAAGCTTCTTTGGGGTCTTTGTGTTTCCCCTCTATATGTTTTTTAAGGTGCCTTTCCATGGCTGCAAAGTGTGTAATAAATCTCTAAAATTGTTAAGCTTGTCTCAAATCCATGCTCATGAGATCGATTCACGCGCTTAAGCTTGAGTATGTTTTAAAACGATAGGCCAACAACAAAAGTACCAAAGGAAATCTAATCAGCTTTGCCATATAAAGAACATTTTTTTGGAGGTAAAGGTGTTGTTATGGCTTCTTTGGCGTATTATATACGTAGGAATTGAAGAATTCTAGAATTTAAAACTACAAAATATGACCTCCTCCAAAAATTTCTTCGACTCTATTTTCATGATATCAACATGAGTGGGACGTTACAAATTATTAATTTCCGTGCACTAGGTATTTATAAATGGCATAAATGGCATCATCCTTAATGTCGATATTAAATTGTGTGGGCTGAATGCATAGTGGGAAAAAGCGCACGTTGAGTTATGGCAACTAGAAAGATGAAAAGAGTTGGTCCACTTGTGTGTCTGCCCGGTCACCCTGTTTCCCATTCGGTGCTAACCACCACCAATCCATCCATTGTAGGGAGGACCTCACCAACGTGATTAAATTGCCGTACTCAACAACTGATTCCCGTGAAATGGATTAACCCATTAAGGAAGATATATCATGGCCAGTTCAACATTCACAATGGAGAACTCAACCTTTGTGAGATGATGGCGATAAAACTCAACCTTTGGGACGTATGAGGCAATTTCAACCTGTGGAACTTTTTAACAAACAATTCAGTTATGTCTCCAAGCATTTTTCGAAACTCCTTGATGGAAGAGGAGAGGAATGCCTAGGAAGATTTGTCAATTTGAATAGGAAATCGAGGCACAGGGATGCAGATTCTGCGCATGTTATGTGGACGGACAGAAGCTAGCTCTTATTTTGTTCTGGAAAATGGTCAGGAAAATTAGCCGAGACGTGTGATTCACCATACGATTACTCCTCCCTCTGGATTAGCGCTGAATACGCGGGTATGCTACTTGATCCTCATGCGTAGTTATTTTTTTTCAAGTGTGTTACAGGTTTTCTATTCACTTTCAGGATGGGATGAATGCCGGTTTGCGTGTCTGTTTTATGGGTTTCCCGAAGTGTAAATGTTGGTTATCCTTATTGCATGGGGAACATCCAGGACAGATCGACCTTATCCACCTTATCCAATAACCCAGAGAGGTACGAAATTGTTGAATCCCAAAAACCTACTTTTGGCTTATAGATGTAGGGTTACCCTAAAAAAATGCTTAGAAAAATCACGAGAAAAGCTTTAGATTGATGTTTCCCATTTAAATACTGCATTTTGCATTTGTCTTATCCCAGAAGGGAATTCAATTGTGGAAAGCTGAAATTTTGTCTTACGAATGTATGAACGTTAACTGTAAAACATGACTTTGTATGTGAGAATCGGTAATGGGATAAATATCTAGGATAATGCTTATCCTCATCGTCCATCATAATTGGTAACTCCTGTAATAAAATATCTAACTCCTGTAATAAAATATCTAGTGCTATAACTGTGAGTATCTCTGGCTCCTTGACATGATCCTCTGATGCCTTATAGAGAAACCGAATCAGGGAAGCCATGGAGAAGATGCTCCCAATGGTAGTATGCCACTTCAAAAATAAAAGAAAACATAGTCAAGGCTAGGACAACCTCCAATTTCTTACCTCTGGTACCCTGTGGAAGGTGATAGATGTAGCAAATGATGGTCAAAATTTTCTGTTGCGATCTCATAGAGTTGGAAAAGGTCACTTGTTTCCAGTTATCTTTTATCATGATACCGAATTGGAATTCTAAATTTTGATCCTATAACCTGATACGCATTATCAATGGTATATATAAATTTATATTTGTTATTCTTTTGACTATGTTAGGTGGAGTTTTCTGTAAATATACTATGGATATATCTCTATCAATCACACATTAAGACACGACTGTTATAGCCATGGTCATGGTTCATGGTTGTGGATCATTCATGTGGTTCTGATCTGACGAGTGTACCCCTAAAAGAATAACATAACAGAAATAATGTTCCATGATTTTCTATATAGCAATGACAAGACAAGAAATTCCATCAATATTTGACAAATTTTGATGGGTTGGACGTTGTATTCCACGGGGATTTTCCACCATCTAAAATGATTTCCTATCCATATTTATGAATTGTTAAGACGTATTCAAGTTTCCAACATCCAACATTATCATGCCATATCCAGAAACTGTTGGAATTCGAGCATGGAGCTAACTATCCGTTGTTCCTTCCTTATTCCTTCACTCCACTCTAATAGCCTCGCTGAAGTGAGTGATTAAGAGTGGAGGAGAAGTAACTGTGAGTTCTCATTCTGGAGAAGGGATATGGAGGAAGGGAAAACGAAGCAAAGGCTTATTTGAAGAAGAGCTTACGAGTATTATCGTCTTCTCAATCATCATTGTTTGCCTTAATTTTGACTTGATGTTAATTATCTCACCTCTAGATTCCTTTTGGTGGGTCTTGAATTTTTAATAGCCATAAAACATTATAATTTGTTTATGACCCTCATAATCAATATCTAGGATTTACCTACCTATCTGGCTTGTGACACAATAAATTTGACAACATAGTTGGAACGTGAAATGGAATAATAATTCGCCAAACTCTCAGAAACCGCAATTGCGTATATAAGATATTGTCTCTAATGCTCTCATTAAGATTGTAATATGTTTTTATTAAGACTCTATAGAACTCAAGTAAGTTTGAAAAGGGTTGTGTGTATTTCGATTCCATGGCTAGATGTCATCAGATCACACCAAAAGCATATCACCATGCTTGCATGATTGATCTCCTTGGATGATCTCGAAGGCTGAATGAGGTAGAGGCCTTGTCGACAACATGCCTTTTGAACCTGATGCAACTATGTGGGGAGATGTGCTCAATGCCTTCAGAATTCAGGAAATTATAGATGTAGGGAAACATGCCATGAAAAAACTTTTAGAGTTGGAACCTCCATGTTGACTAATCTTATACTTGTCGATATAATGGATAGAACTAAAGAAACTAGATCTCATTTTATTTTTCTACAGGGAGCCCAACGGAATGTTTGATCTATGATTCAAAAGAGGCTATTAGGTTGCAGGAGGGAGTGATAGAAATGGCAGGAGAAATGTATGGACATAATCCTCCAACCACAGTGCTTTCTATCCATGTTTGATATTATTACTACAAGTTGTCTAAGGAAATTAATCATTTGAAAAGAAAATTGATGTTAAATTTATGTTTGATTTGAAAAGAAAAATGATGTTAAATTTATGTTTGATATTCTTGTAAGAGTAGAAGTGTGAATTGATTTTTTTATTATTTAGAACTATGATGAAAACGTGGTTATTATATAAGCAACACATGTAATATTCTGTTTAACTGAAGCATGCACGTGTTTTTTTAGAGTGATAGGATGGCACCTGCATATGTATGTTTGTTTTCTCCTTGAAATAAAAATAAAAAGGCAAATTAACACCTATACAAAAATGATGTAGCCACTTGGCTAAATGAAAAGAAGATAGTGTTAAGATTTTAAGTCACTCTTAAATAGTATAAAAATTTGTGTATAAGAATTTATGTGGAGATACAAAAAAGGTGTTGGGGCGAATAATTCATAAGCAGGAACCCTTCCATGTTATGATTTGAGACACCTCCTAGACTCATTGTTGAACTTATCATTTTGATAAGCAACAATGATTATGATTTACTATTATTCAAAAGTTAGTACTTGGTGGGTATTTATGTATACCTTGAACTGTGAAAGAAATTATCTTTTCAGTGGAATGTGATGCAAGTATGTAGGAATTCACTTTTACATATATAGAACTTTTAGTCACTTGAATTATATCTCAGGTAAAATTAGCATAAATTATCATGTACCAAGCAAGCAAGGTGTACCACTCATGAATATGTCGTGTCTACACCATGATAACTTGTGAGCATTATGTTGTTCTTATTAACATTGGTGTAATTGGCAAGTGCACCGTGCATTTAAGAGATCGATATTACTTGATTGATTTTATAATAAATCTACCGTCTAGTTAAAAAGTGGATCCTTTTTGGTATACATGAAGTATTAAGTGATTATAATAACAACACTGAGATGCAAATTATGAGAAATTTTCATATTTTAGAAAGAGGGATTCATCGCACCTTGAGAGAATTATGGTCAGATTGGAGGATTAATTAAGTAGGTATTAATTCCTACTCCTATACTAAAATCCTTATAACCAAGTCATTAAGGCCTACATATCTACTTACCTTAAAAAAATGGTGAAAAAGGAAAATGATAGATTGGGAAGATCAATGCCATAGGATATTATACCTATGGTGAGAATGGTGTGATGATGATAAAATAATCATCCACTCTAGAATGTTTATAGGATAAGGAACTGTGGATATAGTGAAATTAACAAGCTATAACGGTTAATAACTACTATTATGACAAAAATTATGCACAAATTGTAGTAAGATACTATGGCTATGGAAGAGGACTTACCTTGTTAGGTACTGACCATGAGAAAATATGCCCTATTGGTAGGATATGGTTAGTAGATTATTTTGAACATGATATGAGAATATTGACTAAGAAAGCTTGTGCGCATTTTAAACATTGATCTAATTGACATATATCATCTTGATATTATCATCATAGATAGCTTCAATAGAGGAATTCCATGTATGCAACATTATTTTATTGTTGTATGATACATATACTCATGCATTGTCATGGATTGTTTGGAATATTGTTATCATAAGCCTGGTTAAGGGGTCATCAAGATAAACTTGTTGTGGGAATAATCATGCAAAACTCTACACATAATAATGAGGCATATGAATTTTCCATGTAAACACATGGGTGTACAATATTATAGCCGTATAACAATATTGTTGTTATCATTTGGTTGATGGAATGTGTCAACCATCCATGGCATGAAAGAGTCTTGAGTTTAATGAATTGTTGGAATTATCTTGCGACTCATGGTGAATTCAGGTCAAAAACCTTAAAGATGTGGCCACTCGAATACCTATAAAATGGGAGTAATCTCTAGAATAAAAGAACATGGTTGACATAATGCTCACATTCGCAAAGTATAATACATAGTGGTTAAGTTGTTCAAACATAAAATGGGAAATTGTAAATCACACTAGGTAAATGATTTAAGAATGAAGTATTGATCCAACGATTATTAAACTATGAGCTAATAATCTACCTAAGATGAAGTTATGCATGAATACATATTATATTACGAATATTATGTTACAACCACATGAAGTCTGACAATGATTTACACTTGACAAAACTTTCTCTCATTACTAAAATGAACCATGCTCAAACAAATTCCTTGTCAACTTAACATATTTATTTCAATTGTTAGGACAAGATAAACAAATGTTTGGTATGATACTGACATGTTAGGAAAATATGTGGACAAAGTTTTTGTCATGCAAGTGATACCATGGGAATGGTATGATGGGCTATAACACAGATGGTAATATGCACAATAATATATACGGTACCCGTATGACTACATATGATATGAGTTTGAAAAATTAAAAATGTATTAGTGTGTATAATGTAACTTTTGTACAGGTATGCATAGAGTCATTGGATAGATGTCTATCCAGGTAAACAAACTTTGGAGGTTACCCAGAAGAAGGAAAGTAAGTTTGGTAAAAGTAACTATGGTTAATCGCAGTTTGGCATACATACAATTATAATGAATATATATATGATGAATATATATTGTTATGTGAACTAATATGTTTTTACCTTGCAGGCATATTAATGTGGAGAATATGCTATCTGATGTATTGTATGTACAGAGACTGCAGGAAGCTAGTGTTCGATAAGAACACAAACACTTGAAATAATGGAAGCTGAAGATAATGGAAGCTGAAGATATGCATTCTTCAGATAAAATAAATGATAAGAAATAGCTACTTTAATAATATTAAGTAACAGATTATGATATTTATCATAGCTAAAATTTTGCATCTATAATTTCTCACAAATGGTTTGACAACAATGTTACAGGTAGCTATGAAAGGAGAGCACTCCTTGAGACCAATGTACCTATGGAAGGAGACGTGCTCAGAGCACTCCTTGTGACTGATGTACATTGGAAAAATTTCATCAAATGACAAAGCCATGAGGGTTGTTTATTCTGAAACCAGCTACCTGTGAATGAGGACATGATGCAGTGATACATCGAGGAGAATGTAAAATTTAAGGAGGGCAGTATTTAACACTCGTAAAGATAATTGTGTTATCCTCCCTAAAGATAATTGTGTTATCCTCCCTTGTGTGTTAAATGATTATAAACCTAAGCTGAGGGAAGCTAGGTGTGATACCCTCCCTTGTGGGTTAAACTATACTAAAACTAAGCTACGGAAAGCTAGGTGATATGTAATATGAAGAGAGAATGTGTTATTAAATTAATTAATAAAATAAATCACTTGGAGGGTGGAGCACTAAGAGAGAGGATATTCTTTCCAAATTCCATGAGGAATGGGATAGAGCTGAATCTTTCATGATAAGCTTCTAGATGAGATTCTAGATAAGCTTGGATGGATTGGATATCCATCGGATGGATGCGAAATAAAGACCCATTAGACATAAAATCTTTTTGGGAGATAAAGGAAAGATTTTATGAGGAAAATCCTCGTGGGATATGTATATGAGCTTTTGCGAAAAAGACCTAGGAAAAATGGAAAAATCCATAAAAGTGGGATGCCACTATCGGTAACTAAATGATGAAAGAGTGTATTAAATACCTCGTGCATTGATAAATTGAGGGAAGTTGAACCTTTGCAAGATCTTTGGCTCTGGCGGAATCATAGGTGATTCATGGTTGGGTGGTGCTGCTCCTCCCTCCAAGTAAAGTTTTAGTTGGTGTCAAATGTGTGGCATGTTTGTATGATGATTCTTACTCTCTCTCTATGATAATTCTGGTTTGTTCATGATAATATTTTATTAAGTCTCTGTTATTGTTATAGTTTTTCTATGAGATTCTCTTAATTTTCCTCACCACGAGAATGTTTGATGGGTTTGTGTACTAATAAAATTATCAGGATGTTAAATCCAACAATTTAGATATATGCTTTTCTTAATTTCCTCTTGTATAGAAATGATGGATTCAATAATGCACATAACTATCATGTGCTCTCATATGCATATCGACATTGTTAAGATTATCTTTGCAGTGGTAAGAAAGAGTAGCATGCTTTAGTGTTTGTAGATGTTCATGCATGTGGAACAATTATGGAGGAGTGTCTCCCGTAGTATTATCAAGGGTTCACCATGGTTTATGTCATACATAATGAAATTAGATGCTCCTGCATGCAGTATAAGGAATTGATTGTACATCTTTTTAGTTATGCATAAATGGGTCTCTAAGATATCCAATGAAATTGACTTGAATATCACCTGGTTTCTGACAGTACCTAGTGTGTATGAGATATGTTACCTATATAATGCATGATCTAGAATTTGTATTTAATTAACCAATTCGTTATGCATGATGGAAACAAGACCTATAATAATGATGGATGATCATGATAGTAGAGTTTAATTAATATCATTGATGTAGGTAAGGAAATTATTATAGGTTGCATGTTATGGTTAGTTCCATATTCATCTACTAAATCATGTTTACTAGAAATATCAGACATAAGCCTTGACAATAAGGTTAAAAGGCGATACTAGAACCATCTATTCTTAAATTGCTAATGATTGTGGAGTCTGTTATAGAATTACTAATGATGATCTAAGGGAAGGCTAAAGATACCCTTGCTAGTATTTCATATTAACGATTGAATATAGGTAAAGTAAAGAAACTTTATACAGTGGGAGCTTAGCAACTAAATTCCAAGGTAGGATAAGGAGATTAATTATAGCTTCGAAATATACATTATGTGTTTTTCTATTTGAATTTGTATCTGTGTTTCATATTTAAAAATTTAAAATTGTATGTTTGCTCATTTAAATTTGTACTTTCTGTGTTGTTTAAAATTCCATATATGTAACACCCCTCCCTTTTATGTAAAACTTTCCTAACCTAAGCTGAGAAAAGCTAGGTCTACCATGTAACAAGAAAAGTAGATATTTTATGAAATAAATAGAATAATTAATCACTTAGAATAGCGAGACACCAAGAGAGTAGATTCTTGCCAAATCCCATTGGTGAATGGGAATAAATAATATTCATAATAAGACCTCTAGATCCAGATCTAGATGAGATAATGGATTTGGATATATATATCCATTAAACTACTTAGCTAGAGAAAGATGGTATGTTAAGGAAAAGCATAAAAGCCTTGCGTGAGAAAAGGCAAGCTTTGATGAGGAAAATCCTCACGGGAGATAAAGGAAAGCTTTTCTAGGAAAAGCATAGGAAAATGGATAAAAAAACCCATAAAAGAATGATGAAACTAATGGAAACCATATCATGAAATAGGGTATTAGATACCCATGGAAGCGATCATCATGAGGTAGTTGATGAATGAAAATAACTCTCAGCTCGAGGGTGAATAGGAAGCAGGCAGTTCTAGGTCGGGTATGAATGAGCTTTAGGTCCTAAATTAGGAAGTTCAATAAGCTTGGTGGTTTGAATTCTTCATATAACACCTTTATGCTAAAGAAAAACAGAAAAAAAGAAAAAAAACTATGATAGACATATGCATAGCTAAAGGCTAGATTTTGCCCCACCTTGTGCATAGTAATAGGATCTACCCTATTATACATATACTCTAGCCCAACATATTCCTTGTGTATGCATAGAACTTAGTCTGCACACTCATGCTTTAATTTAATTAGTTTTAGACATAATAAGATTGTAAAAATGAGGAAACTTATAGCATAATTCTATAGACATTAATATATGTATAATTAGTAAGTTTCCAAAAAAGTAAAGGTTTTGTAAAAATTATAAATTCCTCTCCACTTATTCCCAAGCAAAAATAAGAAAATTATATTGGGACCTACTATATTGTTCACACAGAGAAGCCCTTAGAGACCTAAAGTGTCTCTAGAGGGATAAACATGGCCAAGAAGTAAAATATGTGAAAATTTAAAAGAGTAAGTTACAATACTCTACATACCTCAAATATTGAAATTTTTCTTACAAACAAAGTAGAAAGGAGAATCCTGGTAAATTGGGATGTTCCAAATTTAAAGAAAACCGATGGAATTTCTCTTAGGAATTTGCTAAGATATTTTTAGAAATAAAACCCCAATAAATGCTACTACTAACTTGCAATGAACTTCAATATTTTAGAACAACAAAGTATGACTGATTGAACCATACATTGGGCTAATGAACAATTGTAACTTTGAATATTTATGCAAATACATAGTCCTAATATAAGTATAAAATCATAATTTATGATTAAAATCAAACTGAAATTTCAGATGAAATTTTAATAAGTTTGGAGGGAGTGAATGTTGTCAAGCCGCATCCGTGAAATAATTTCCAAATCTTTCCATCTCCTAAAGTGAATCGACTGCTTAATGTGATTTATATAACTTAACTATATTCTATGCTTAACATAATATTCTGAATTATATTTATGAGTGCAAGATGCATTCATGGTCACTGGCTCAAGCGCTGAGAAGCCCTACAAAAGTGTAGTGTAAAAGGCGCACCACAAGAAATGTGACATTCCGGTGATGCCATTTTAGATGCTCGGAATCTTTCCTACCAAGTTAAGAATGCCCATATGTTTAAATCCTTCGACAACTGGTGCAATTCTAGAACCACGAATAGGCATGAAGCAAATATCATGATTTCAAGTTT
>APFE030234605.1:207761-227235 GCA_000404065.3 Pinus taeda | reverse complement strand
GATTTGCTCAAGTTCTTCATCCATTTCTTTTATCCAACATTCATCTTCACATGCCTCTTTCACATTTTGTGGTTCAATAGAGGAGAGTAATGCCAAATAGGTTGAGGCTTCTGCAACTGTTCTTCTTGTTTGTAGACCTGCTTCTTTCTTCCCCATAATCTGAGATTCTCGATGATTCTTCTGAACATATTTGGATGGAGTCTTTTCTTCTATTCTTGTCTGCTCCTCTGATTCTTCTTCAGGTTCTTCTTGAGGTTCTTCATCATTTTGCTGTTGAGGGTAGCCTTCATTTTCTTCGATGTCTTCATGATGTACTTGTCTAGGGATGTATCCCTTCTCATCAACCACAACATCAATGATTTCAATAATTCTGCCAAGTCTTTTATTGTAGCACTTGTATGCTTTAATATGTGGAGAGTAACCAAGAAGAATGCCTTCATATGCTCTAGGTTCAAGTTTGCCAAGCTGCTCATCAGTATTCTTAATATAGCATTTGCTCCCAAAGATTTTGAAGTGCTTTACCGAAGGAGTCTTACCATTCCAGATCTCATGAGGAGTTTGAATGTTGTTCACCCGGACATTTTTTTTGTTTAGAATAACAACCGCAGCATGAGCAGCTTCACCCCAGAAAGTTGCGGGAGTCCCTGATTCATCAAGCATAGCATGGGCCATTTGTTGGACTGTTCTGTTCATTCTTTCCACAACTCCATTTCACTGAGGAGTTCTAGCTGTAGAGAATTCTCTTCTTATCCCATGTTCTTCAAAGAAATCAAAAAAATCATTTGAGGTAAACTCCCCACCTCTGTCGGACCTGAGGCACTTAATTTTGTGACCCGATTCATTTTCAGCCAAGGCTTTGAAGGCTTTGAATTTTTCGAATGCTTCATCTTTGTGCATCATAAGTCCTAACCAGACAAACTTGGAGAAATTGTCAATGAATAATATCAAGTATTCTTCTCCTCGAGGTGTTCTTTTTCTGAAAGGACTGCATGTATCTGTATGTACTAGCTCAAGAGGCATGCTAGCTGATCCTTCCTTCTCTGGAAAGTTAGTTCTGGTTTGTTTTCCAAACTCACATGATTTGCATATGGTGTTGTCAGGAATTTTGATACTTGGAAGATCGTGAACTGCCTGATATTTGCATGCTTTCCTTATTTGTGAAAAGCTTAGATGTCCCAACCTCCGATGCCATAACCAGTGCTCATCATCCTTGCTTAGATAGCATTGTTGTTGTCCTTCTTCAAATATGTACAGATTATTTGGAGTTCTTTTGCCTTTGATCACTGTTTTACCTGTATCAAGATCACGAACAAGACATCCATTTGATCTGAATATCACCTCGGTTCTTTGATCGCACATCTGACTGACACTTAGAAGATTATGCTTCAATCCATCAACATACAAAACATTTCCAGCCTTGACCTTTTCTTTTCACTGAGCAATACCTTTTCCTTTTATAGTTGCAAGAGTGTCATTTCCAAAAGAGACTTTCTTTCCTTTTTCTAGAGCAGAATATGACTCAAGTTTTTCTTTATCACCTATCATATGCTTCGAACATCCACTATCAATGTACCATAGATTTCCTGTCCCTCTGCATAAAATGCTATCCCACATCTTTCTGTTTGTGGTTCCTTTATTCTCCATGTTTTGGTGCTTGAGGCTTGTTCCTTTCTCTGCTGAAACCTGCTCCTGCATTAAGAGTCTTCATGACCAAAGTTATTGCAAATAGAACATTCAACTTCATTTTCAAGAACCGAAAAGTTGTTATAGGTCCTTTTTGTAATCCAGGTCATACTTCTTTGTTTTTGAGCTTCCCTACTTATGATTGTTTTATATGCAACACATTGAGCTGCTTTGTGACCAAAGTTATGGCAAGAAATGAATTTTCCATTGAAGAAACTTCTGCGGTTATCGAATCTACCAGCTAATTGATTTTAATTTCTCTTGTCATCTATTCTTGAACCAAATTGAGAAGATTTTACTTGTGGCTGGTTGTAGCTTTTGTTCACCCTTAAGATGGATTGCCCCTGATAGTTTCTGTTTGCAATTCGTCCATGTTTTACCTGATGGTCTTCATTGTGCTTTTGCTCATTTCTTCTTGCTGCATCAAGATAACTTTTTGAGGTGGATGCTTGAGAAGTTTCTCCATTATAGCCCAGACCTGTCTTGTTTAGAGGAGACCGCTGCACATTGATAATCTCATCCAAAGTTTCAGATCTTTTGACAAACTTAAGATTAATAGCTTTTGTTTTCTCAATCTCTTTTCTAAGACCAACAATTTCACCTTCTAATTTTTCAAGATGTGTTTCCTTTTCATCAATTTGAAATTGTAGAGTATCAATGATCATATTCTTCTCTTCTATACATCTCTTAAGTCTAGTAATTTCTTCATGAAAGTAATCCACATCTATAGCATCCATATAATCATCATCTTCAAATGCCATTAACAATTTATATTCATTGCCTCGTTCATCTTCATCACTGTTTGATAGACCATCACTATCTTTATGAGTGTAGTAGCTTTTCTTACTTGCACTATGTTTCTTGTTCCATCTAGCAGGCTCCTTTCCTTTATCCTTATAAGGACATTTTGCAGCATAATGACCTACTCTTCCACAAGTAAAGAATTTAAAAGGCAACTTACCTCTGAACCTTCCAGAACCCCTTTGAAGATTTCTGACAAAGTTTGATTCTTCTTCCTCTTCTTTTGGGACGTGGCTTGCTTCATAATAATCTCCTTTGCCTGATGCCTTGAAAGCAGCTTCTCTTCTATCTGATGGACCTCCCTTTCTCATTTCATAAGCAGTTAGAATTCCATGTAGCTGAGACATAGTAAGAATTCGTAGATTTTCTTTTTCTTCTATTGCAGATACTTTAGATTCAAACTTGGGGGACAATGATCTTAGAACCTTTTCAACCACAATAGCCTCTTTTATTTCTTCACCCAAATTTTTCATACAATTAACAACTTCATCTACCCGAAGGAAATAGTTAGCCACACTTTCATCATTATACATCTTGAGAGTCTCATACTGAATCCTGAGAGTTTGAAGTTTGGCACGCTTTACCTGTTTATCTCCTTCATAGCTTGTGACAATTTTGTCCTATATCTCTTTTGCGGATTTATAGTGCATTACCTTCATGAATTCCGATTGGGATATACATCTTAATAGGGTACTGACTGCTTTTGCATTTGTTTCATACTTCTTCTTCTCGTCTGCATCTGTAGGAGTAGTTGAAGGAAAAGCATAGCCTGTCTCTACGATGTTCCAAACTTCTGTAACAAGAGATTGAAGATAGGCAGTAACTCTTACCTTCCAATAATTGAAGTTTCCATCAAAGATCGGTGGCCTGATAGATGCTTCCCTCTCGTAGTTGCTCATGATGAAAAGATCTTCCTTCAAGCGATCAAGCTTCTTTAGAAGGACCTGCTCTGATACCAATTGTTGAAAAATAATACTGAGAGGGGGGGTGAATCAGTATTATCTAGTCCTTTTAACAATTCTTCCTTATTTATACTTTGAATTATTTTTGCATATCAGTACCATAAAACAATGAGCATGAACAAGAAAAACAGACAGTCACATCAAAGAACACCAGATATAAGGTGGAAACCCAATGTGGGTGAAAACCACCTGCTGCAATATGTCTCTATCTTCTTTCAAATTAGAAACTCCTTTTACAATGGTCTTGTACTGTGCAGTCCTTTACCAGTACGCAGGTTGCAACCTACAGAGAGCTACAACTCTCTCTTGTTTTCCAGTCTCTCCTGGAAGGGAGCTACAACCCCCTACTTCTTTTCAAAGCCACTTTTCATAAATTTTCAAACTGGATCCATAAGCATCAAATGATCATCAAGTATAAGAAAATCACCCAGTCAACTACAGTACCCAGATCAACAATAATAGAACCAACCCAGAACCCAACAATGATAAACGGAGATTTCAAGAGAAGTAAGCAGCTTCACCCATGTACAGCCTACTTATGGTACGCAGGTAACTGAACTGTTCACCTGCTTACCTACACAGGTAACTGAACTGCTCACCTGCTTACCTAAGCAGGTAACTGAACTGCTCACCTGCTTACCTATGCACTGTGTCCTTTGATCTACCTGCGTACCTCTGCACCTGCAACCCTTCTGTGCCTGCGTACCGGCGCACCTGCAACCCTTCTATGCCTGCGTACCGGCGCACCTAAAACGCTTCGTCCCAGTGTATGTACGCACTTTTCTTTCACTGTACCTGCGTACCTTCTGGCATAGATAATTTTAAGACTTCAAGAACAACCCAGACAGTCAGATCTACAGATCTGATCATGCGCCGAAGAGATCTCAATTCATCAGTAGATTCGCCTTATTTAGATCTAGACATTACACCCAAAAGATCATGATATTTCAGATCTAGCTCTCATAAGATGTTCAACCCAAGAACATGCATAAGCCAAATGATCTCCTTTGCTTTATATAGGCAAGCTCCTCCTAACGAGCCAAAACCATAGAAACACAAATACCGTCAGCTAGTTAAACATAAGAAACCCCACGTGTGCTTTTCTTTGCCTTGAAATGTGTGCATTGGGGTACGCACCTCCTGGACGGCTTATCTGCGTATTAGGAAGCGGTCCCTTCACGGTGTACTTGTGAGTACGCACTTTCTGTAAGGTGTACCTGTGTACCCCTTATTTTCCTCCATATTTGATAGCTGATCATCAATCTCTGCTACTAACTTGAAGTACTGTGGTCTATCACCTGAATGGGTTGCCATCAAGGACAACACTTTAGCCATAATGCCAACAAGCAACCCTCAAAAGATGAAATTCCCCTTTTGATGTATTAGAAAATATTGAAAATAAGAATGTTAGAAGAAGAAAAAACAATGATAAGGAAGAAAGCATATCAAGAAGAAAAATAGAGGAAATAGAGAAAGCAATGACAGAACAAAGAAAAGTTCAAAAACAAATCTCTCTCACTAAAACTTCATCTACTGTTAGGAGGAGTGTAAGACTTAACAAAAAAATGAAGAAATCATCTCGACAATCCATAGAGTTTTTCAATCTGGAGGAAGAAGAAGGGATAAAGGCTCCATCACCAATTATTTCACCTATAATTTCATCACCAGTTCTATCACTAGATTCATCACTAATTGCTAATACAATAAGAAGAACACCTAAAATTGACCGAGTCCAAGAGGAGATATATGACTATATAGAACCTTTGGAGGAAATATTTACAGAAAAGGCCACTACATCCTCTTCAAATCAAGAAAACGAAATTCATTCTGATAGTCCACAAGAACCTCCAACTATAAATACTCTCAAACAAGAAATTTTTGAATTGGAGACACTAAACAGACACTTAAAATGGGAACATGAAACATTGAAAGTGAATAATGAAATACAGAGGACGAAGAATGACAATATTTGCTTACATATTTCTCCATGGTATGATAAGAATAAGAAGCTAAAAGAAAAAAACAAATCCCTTAAGAGAAAAGTCATAAATTTGAAGTATAATATTATGATGAAGAAACCAAGAATGACAATCACTAAGAAGAAGGTAAAGGAAACAAATCTGGAAGTTTTAGCTCAAGTATCTCAAGGAGTTCAGTAACAGGAAGGGTTCATCGGTTTTGTAATTTTCAATGAGGACATGGAATGACCTCAATGTCAAGGAATGTTGAGCCTCAAAATTTCTTCTTTTTTACACTTTTTTTCACTCTATCTATTTCTTTTTGACCTTCATGATCACACATTGGGCATCACATTACAGAGATTATGACATGGAAGATATACAATTACCTTGTATTGCATAAATTGATAATTTTATTTATTATATTGTTTAATGATTACTTCATCTACCGAATTGCAATGATTCTGTAGCTAATACAAAATTCTGTAGCCAAGTCCATGATTTGACAGGTTTCAAGGTGCCAACTGGGAAGCGAAATATATGGATAGTGTCAATTGATGCACTCAACGATTGCCTCCTATTCTCATGAACCTAGTCAATGGAAACAAGTCCTAGCAATGCAATCAAGGGAAAAGTCAACCTCTGTAATTGCGAACAAGCGAGCGAGAATGAGATCTGTGCCTCATGATTTATTTTGATAATAGCAAATCATGAGCGAATTATGCAATATTATCTTTTCAAGTTAAATTTGGTTTTTGTTGATATGGAATAGGTGTATAGATATGAATAATTTATTGCTATGAACTCTATAAATAAGCCTCTCAGCTTAAATGAACAAGTTGTTAAAGAAGGATGCAACAGTGAGATTTCAACTCTGTTTTTAATGCTCTGTTTATAAAAAAATCACTTCATTTCCTCATTGTGTGGTTAAAGAGATTGATCAATAACGTAATGACTACTTGCTTATCATGGAGGGTCCCTTCAAGATAGTTAATATTCTTTCTTTGTTTTCACATTTATCTATTAGTGTTATATTCTAATAGATTTATGTTTATTCAATTGAGTATTTATGTTTGCAATTATCTTTCAAAGTTAATTTAAAATCATTATGCTAATCATTCTTACTATTCATATTTTGAATGCACATGAATAAAGCTTACCAATAGAGATCTAGTTTCACATAGAATTTCATCTTAGACAGTAGATTAATTTGCAGAATTAGTTGTTAAATTCAAGAATGTGTGATCTTTAATTCAAGTAAGTGTCAACATTTTTTAAGAAGTTTATTTCATTTGATTTTTCGTGCAAATGTGATTTTCATTCATGTGGATGTGTGATTTTATTTAGACATGTGATTTCTTGAGTAAGAGAAGTTTTCATTTATGAAACACAGTGTGAATTTCATTTAAGAAAAGTATGGATTGATTTTAATTTATGTAAAGTGTGAGATTGATTTCTATTTTCAAGTAAAGTGTGCATTCTTATAAGTAGAAGTAGTTTTGTTTCAAAGAAAAGAGTGTGATCATCATTGGAGAGATAATATTGTTTTCTAGGAATAACTAATTTTCTCATGTGCATTTCAATAACTTAATTTAATTTACAATTTATATTTCGATAACTGAATTTAATTTAGAATTTTTGTGAATAACCACAGACTTCTGACACATACAATGCACTTACACTTCATTAGTTTACTAGCCCTGGTTGATAATTCATGTAAGTAATTTAAGATCAATTAAATCACTAAACAATATGTCCCTCTATCTTGAGAGTTTGAGGAGTGTTAATTCATGTCAATGCATTACAAGATATGGTCGGATTAAATTCTTATTTCTCTAGGGTTTTTTCCTGGTTTATATCCTCTTATTTTGACATTTCTTATTCCTTTTCTTCTTCCTCTTCACAATCGATGTAAAATAATTTATTCTCAGCACACTTATGTCCTTTAGTGTATTTTCTATCACAACTGTAACAAAGCCCTTTTTCTCTTTTTTCTTCCAATTGTTGTGGAGTCAACCTTGTAAGTTGTGGAAGGTAAGGAGCAACCACACTTCCATCTTCATAGTTGTGGTTCGTAGGCTTCCTTGTTGCCATAATTTATCTTTCAATTTTTCTTGCCAACCTGAATTCCTTCTCTAATGAATGAGGTTCCCAAAGGTGAACCTCATGTTGGATGTTATCCTTTAGATTCCCTATGAATACATCAGTCCTATGCTCCTCTAGAATATCATTTACCATTATATTCAATTTTTGGAAGTCCTCAATGTGCTCCACTATTGAACCCTTTTGTTTGAGATTTATCAATTGGATAAAGAAGGTGTTTCTCTTTGTATCCTCATAATGTGCTATAATTTCCTCCATAAAAATTGACCAAGTGACAATTTATTTATGAGACCAAGTCCATCGATACCATGCAAACTGATTGGGTTCTAAATATAAAGTTGCAATGGCTACCTTTTGTGTGTTTGGCAATGGAGATCAAAATATTTCTCCATCTATAGTGTCCATGTTACGGGATCCTTCCCATAAAACTTCCTCGTATTGATATTTGGAATATGGTGGGTCTTCAATCCAATTTTAGAGTCTATCAAATCATGATTAACATTTCTTTTATTCTCATCATGAGTTTCCTCTAGTACCTTTTCGCCATTAGGAAGCATTTCTTGTAGAAACTTTGTCAAACCTCTATTCAAACCTTCCATGTCTTTCTTCAAATATTCAATGTTGTCTTTCAGTTTTACTTCTAGACCATCCATCTTAGCTTCCATGTCATTCTTCAAACCATCCATCTTAACTTCTATTACCTTTTGTGAGAGTGAAATTCGTTGCACTTGATCTCGTAATTTTGATATATCATGTTGCATTTCTTCCTCTTCTTCATGAGTCATAGTAGAGATTTTGGGTTGCTTACTAGGTGTTTCCATTTTATTTCTTTGAGGCATCAATTAATGATAATTATGCTTCACGATTCCCTTTGAATCAATTCAAACAAATTTTTCAAACAAAACTTATGCAAATTTTTAAAAAGGATACACACATTTTTTTTGCTTTATAGAAGCTCAAAATTCAATTTCTTGTGTATCTATAATTTCAGATCTCCAAGGTCTGAAATTTCTTCCTGAGGTATCCCTTTGAGTCTTGTTTTGAACCCCATAAGTATGATTGATATTGGATTCTCCAAGAATGATTTATGTCCATGTTGTGGCCACCAACAACCCCCCTCCTTATATAGTGTTATTGCTAATACTAAATAAGTGGGGACCCTTAGTCAAAAATTTAAAAAAATCAATTAGTGCTTATATTTCTTTTTGGATAAAGTTTACCATCATGAACTTAGGAAAATACTTTTGAAAAATATAAAAAGCTTAAGTTTCATGATGAAGAAAATAAAGTCACTCCTTAAGAAATATCGCATCGCGCAAAGAATGATAGGATGCCTTCTTATGAGCTAAAATTTTAAAAAATGCGACATTGCGACGCGAAACTCCATCGCATCGCATGCATCAATGAGCACTCACGTTGAAAAATCTTAAAATCACCGATATGCGATATCGCATATCGCATATTGCAAAAACACATAAAATACACATAACCATTAAACGATCGTGCGATATTGCGATATTGCGATCTTGCGATGTTGTGATGCAACGATAATGCGATGCTGCGATCTACGATACTGTGATGCAAATTATAGGATCATTCCATCGCAGATTTTCCTGGCTCAATATTCAAGAAAAATATTTTTCCATAAACCAAGAATTGGTCGCGCGCTTCAATGTTAATTAATGAGTTATATGTCAGTTGTTAATAAAATATGGTTTTGTATTTATCGAAGAGCCAGTTCACGTAAGGTGGTGTGTTTTTGCATATCTTTGGCATTTAAAGCTTTCCTGTCATTATTTTTATCATTTCTTTCACCTCATTTGTAAACTGTAGGAACGAAGAACAAAAGGTTATACAAGACAGTATGCAGGATACTATGAGGAAGAAAGGCAGGAGTCCAATTTCCATCTGGGAAGGCACACCTAATCTGCTTTGGGAAGATAATCCTAAGAGATGAATAGTTTAAGACTCGGGTCAAGAGCTTACGTAATCACTATCTTCACAAAGTTTGAGCTTTATATCTAAAGGCGCAAAAGGCGAAAAATGTGTCATGGAAGCCCGAATCAAGAAACAGAGGCAGTTTCTGACGCGCTAATCGCGTATCGCTGAGAAAATTTCTCAAAAAGGAAAGCTTCCAATTGCTCAGTTACCTGCAAACCCCAAAAAATTGCAAGAGGTGATGTTAGAAACAGAAAGCTAAAGAAAAGGCAGAAGAAATCTCAGGGTTAATCAAGTTATATTGGGAATAATACTGGGCATACATGGTAAAGTCACATATTCAGCGGATCATTCCCAAATACGTCATTAATTCTACCAAAAAGATGGTGCCAGATCTTGCTAATTCTGTTCTCTCAGCACAATTATAAGCTGAAGTCGGTCGACCGACTCTTCTCAGGCAATAGTTAGATGTTAGATTTAATTTTAGAGATAATTTTATTTTATTTTTGCTTAGAAAAAGGACGGTCATTTAAATCGCATCCTGAATTTTTGTAATAATTTATTTTTAGTTTTAGTTAGTAGTATTTAAAACCTTCTCATGCATTTAGAGAAGGGTCCAGAAATTTGTCAAAAACTTGTCCTCAGAACATGCACTTTTGCACCCTCCGAGGAGGTTTTAATGAACGAATGGAACAAGATTTGTTAATGTTTTCATTTAATATCTGCTACTGATGTTGCACTTTTGTACTCTTAGTGGATGTTAGATCAAGGAGAGATAAATCATTGTCGCTTGAAGCTCATGAGTAGGACTAGTTATAAATGGTACTTTTATCTCTTAACCATTTCTTCTTATGTGTTAAAGTGATATTCAATTTTAGTTGTTTATATATTAATGTGTGAATTCCTGAGTTATCATTTGGCACTTTTGTATGGTGATAGCTATTTATTTATGCTTAATGTATGAATAGCTCATTATACGATATGTTTTTCACAACTGTTTCGTCTAACTTTTTATACAAAGTGGTTCATCTTTATTGAAATCTTTTCTCATAATAGCTTAATGATCTTTATTACCAGTTGTTATTTGAAATCTTTTTAGATCGCATAATAGAAGAATCACACCTTGGGTTAGTATAGACTTAGATGTTTTCTGCTTATTAGAATACAATAGCGTAGCACTAGATTAAAGTTAGAATTAGAACATCTTAATTAGGAATCATTAGATCAGAAACATCAAATTCTACACACACACGTTCACAAATTGGAAAACTGGTCCCATATCCCTAGTCGGACCCACTATACCAAACGGATAAGGAGCTGCCAACCAAGGTCTGGACCGGGCGGGTATCCCCCTTGTTGTAGACCCAATTTTCTGGGCTTCAACAGTCCAATATCTCATGATGACTTGATTATAGACTAGTTCAGTAGAGCGAACTTGTACGAAGTGCCACTTGTCATTGTTTTGACCTTAGGCCCAGAAAATGATACCCACCAAACTAAAGTCTATCCTTTTTCTATAACGTTTTACGAAATTTGAATCTGATTCTCAGAGACAAAGCTATGACGATTCTCCCAAGGTCACATGTTTGAGATGGAATTCAGGAACCTGTTTATAGCAATGAAACCCTAGAATCCAAAGCTCTGATACCAAATGTTAAGCAACCAACTCACAAAATATAAGAAGAAATAAAGAATCAACTTCAAATTAAGCCTCTTAGAGGAGGGAACCTCCTTTATCTTACACAAATGAATAATTCTTGGATGATACAAATAACAAGACCTCCTTTCTATATATAGGAGTCTATGGGGTCACAATATAATCAGAGCCTACATAAAAATAATATTGTAGGTGCACAACAATAACAATAGTGGGCTTCTGTGGGCCACAATAATAAAAATATAGGGACTACATTGGGACAAAAATAAAATAAGGGGGTTTCCTAACAATAAAGGGCTAGACTACTAGTATAGGGACCTAACAAGGATGGCAGAAAACTAATCAATACACACCTCAGCAAAATGGAGTTGGAAAAATAATGAATAAGATGTTGATGGAAAAGTTAAGAAGCATGCTCAGTGGTGCCGAGTTAGGATAGGAATTCCAGGTAGACATAATGGAGACTAGAGGTTACTTGGTTAACAAATCACCTTCATCGGTGTTGGAGGATAAGACTCCACATGAGGTATGGACTGGTAAGAAACCCTCCCTTTCACATTTTGAGTGTATTTGCCTGTGATGCATATGTACATGTTCCAAAGGAGAAAATAACCAAGTTGGATAGTAAATCTGAAAGGTGCATCTTCCTTGGGTATAAGAATGGTTTAAAAGGTTATAATATTTGGAAGCCAGAAATAAGGAATGTTGTGTACATCTAAGATGTGTTGTTAGAGAGGTGAAATATGTTATTAAACATTAATTCATACCAAAAGAACCTGAGAAGATAGGTTTGAGCTAATGGAGGAAGAATCAGACTCTAAATAAGAACAAGAATCATAATACGAAGAGCCACAGGCTCCAGTTTTGAGAATATCAGTTCGAGAGAGAAGGCAACCTGAAAGGTATAGTCCATTTGGTTTCTTTTGAAATTTTTCTTTATCTATTATCGATGATGATCTCTAAACTTCCAGGTAGGTAGTAGGTTTAGAGGATGGAAAACTCTGGAAAGAGGCCATGGTTGATGAAATGGAATATTTGGACAAAATTGAGGCTTGGGATCTAGTGGAGTTACTGGATAGAAGGAAACTCATTGGAAGAAAATGGGTGTTTAAGAAGAAGATTAATGCAGAAGGAAAGGTGGATAAATAAAAATATCATTTGGTAGCAAAGGGTTATTCCTAGGTGCTAGGAATTGATTTTGCTGATATATTTTCTCCTTTTTCCAAGTTTTCTTTTGTTGGATTACTTTTGTTTGCTGTTTCTGCCTATGATTTTGAGGTAGAATATATGGATGTGAAGACACCATTTCTTCATGGGGATATGGAAGAATAAATCTATAGGAAGAAACCTGAAGGCTTTCTGGTGAAGGGTATGAAATAAATTTTATGCAGGTTAAAAAATTATTTGTATGGGTTAAAAAAAATCACCAAGAATGTGGTATATAAAATTTGATACATATATACAGGGAATTGGCTTCACGAGGAGCAAAGATGATCATTTTCTATATTTTAAATTAATTGGTGACTGTGTTATTTATTTGTGTAGGACCTGTAGATTCACAAGCTAATGAAAAAGACAAGATTATACTTCTACTCTTTACAACAGAAGCCCATAAAAATTGAGCAAACAATAATCAATAGAGGAAGAGAATCAAAGGCACATAACACAATAAATATCCAGGGAAAGCCACAACTCAAAACCCCACTACTATATTGTATTAATTTGAAAAATCAAGATGAAATTACAATGTTTGTTCTCTCTAGAACAATCCTAGTACTCAGCAAATTCAATCTCCAACTCATAAGAAACCTCAAGGCCAAAGCTTAGCCTCTTCACAAGCTCTCCAAGTCTCTATTCCAATGTGTAATTCCTGTGAAGGATAACTTGTATTTAAAGGGAAATAAAGACTCTAAAAATAGCGTAATCCATCAAGGATCAGTTCCTAAATGCATGCACTATCAGTGCAACTCAGAAAGATATAAAACAAATAGTACATTGTGCCTGCACTCTAGTCTCAATTGGGTCTTTTTTAGAGTAGCACTGGTGGAGTTCATCAGTGTCACCACTGACTGTTAATTCACTATTAGTTCTCTCAATCAGTTTGAGAACTAATTTGACCGAACTGACTCATGAAACTGAGTCTTCTATTTTACGACTCACAATTAACTCATACTAGACTCCTAAAAAGTAGGGAGAACATACACATGACTTCCAAAAGACATCCAACTCAAATTTCCTAAGTTAAGTAAGTTTAATGAACTTAATTTAACTATTTTCAGTTGCTATGAGAATAGAATTCGAATTTAATTCAAATTTTAATTCAAAGACAAATTAAACTGGAATTTCTTCTTGCCATTTCTCAACAATTTGGTCTTGTATGTGGATGATATGTTGCTAATTGGAAATGACAAAGAAATTATCTAGGATTTGAAGACCCAATTGTCCTCCAAATTCAATATGAAGGATCTTGGTGCTACAAACTATATTTTGGGCATGGAAATTAAAGGAGATTAGACAAAGAGGAAGATCTAGTCAAACTAGAGGAAGCATGTCGAAACAATATTGCAGAGGTTTAATATGCAGAATAGAAAACCAGTGAAGGTTCCTATTCCTGTAGGTGTAAATTTATCTATTGAACAATGTCCCAAGACACAGGACGAGGAATATTACATGTCATGTGTTCCATATGCAAGTGCAGTTGGTAGCATGATGTATGCAATGGTATGTGTGAGAACAAATGTTGCACACGCAGTTGGAGTATTGAACAGGCTTATGTCAAAACTAGGGAAGGAGCATTGGACAATAGAGAAGTGGGTTTTTAGGTATTTGCATGGCACTAATGATAATGGATTGTGCTAAAAAGGAAGACAAGTATTTGACATAGTTTTAGACATTCATGAATTTGTTGATGAAAATTGTGTTGGAGATCTGCATCAAAAAGGATCTACAAGTGTGTATGCATTTAACTTATTTGGAGGAGCAATCAACTGGATGAGAAAAATACAGTCTGTAGTGGCACTTTGAACTATAAAGGCAGAATACATGGCAACCACTCATACATCAATCTGGTAGTCATGGTTTTGGGATCTAGGGGAAAATATATATGTATATTTGTTTTTTGTTTTTGCCATTTTTTTATTTTACTATTTGAAGAATTCATTTGCAGGTAATTTCAGTACAAGGTTGAAACCTACATTTCATATCAGAGTTTTTTGAACTTCAAGGGGACATCTTTATTCTGGAGGGGTTTTTCTCGGGCTTGTGGTAGACCTTGTTCAATGGGAGATCTGCGGGATCGATTCTTGTAATGAAAGAAGATGGAAAACAATGGAAAGATAGAGATCGAGAAATTTAATGGTTAGAGTTTTTAGCTGTGGAAGCTCAATATGGAGGATTTGTTGGCAGATAAAGATCAATGGGTTGTGGTAGATTCAGGTACTAAACCAACGACAATGTCAGCAGAAGGCTGGGTTGAGTTGGATAGAAGGCAAAGAGCATAATATGGTTTTGTATCTCAAATTCAGTATATTTAAATGTATCAGGGGAAGCTATGATGAAGGCTTTGTGGGACAAGTTAGGGAGTTTGTACCAATATAAGTCTCTAGTGAACAAACCATTCATTTGGAAAAAGTTGTATGACCTTAGGATGAAGGATGGAGACTTGGTAACAAAGAATCTAAATGCCTTTAATATTGTGGTAAGCCAATTGTTATCTGTTGATATAAAAATTTTAGATGAAGATAAGTGCATGAGTTTTTTGTGTTCTCTACTAGATTTGTGGGATAGTCTAGTTGTTGCTATAGGTATAAATACAACTACCTTAAAGTTTGATGAATTAGTCGCATCCCTGTTATCAAAGGAGATGAGACAAAAACATATGGAGTGACAGAATGGAGATGCCTTTTCTGTATGAGGATTCTCCTAGAACATAAACAAAAATAAGTCCTCGGGTGGGAGATTTAAATGTAGAGGGAGATCCAAATATCAAGGAAAACCTATAAAGTTGTGATGGAAATGTGGAAAGGAAGGGCACTACAAAAAAAACTGTAGATCTAAAGCTCCTGAGAAAGGAAAGGGATCTGATGATGCTCCTTCTCCATAGGTAAAAACCACATCAGATGAAGGTGGGGATGTGTACTTGGCTTCTTCTTGAAGTACACATGTAGATCATGAGGCATGCTTGATTGACTCAAGTGCCTCCTTTCAATTCAGTCCCCATAGGGAGGTTTTGCAAGTATGATAAATATGATGGTGGTGATGTATTCTTAGGGGACGACAAAAAGGCCAAAAACATCAAACATGGAAAGTTAAAGTTTAAGTTGCAAGGTGGAAGAATTAGAACACTTCCTGTTGTTCTGCTTGTTCCTGCATTGTTTAAAAATCTTATTTTTGTAAGCAAGATGGATGAAGTACGTGTAAAAATAATGTTCGAGAAAGATACATGCAAGATTGTTCAAGGAGAACTGGTATTGATGTGAGGAGTTCATATTGGAACTTTGTACAAGCTTCAAGGTAGCACTATTATTGATGGATGCAATAGTTTTGTGTTTCGTGAAAGTGGAGCAGAAAACCTAGTCTTATCTGGAGAAAAGACAATGCTATGGAATCAAAGGTGTGGACATATTATAGAGAAGGGACTTCGAGCACTTCATGGTAATTGTATGATAGATGGTATGTCCAATTTCTCTATGGATTTTGATTTCTACGAACATTATGCATATGGGAAGAAAATTCGGATGTGTTTCCCCTCTATTTATAAGAGGGTGAAAGGGATATAAGAGTTTGTACACAGTGATGTGTTTAGACCTATGTCGGTTCCATCACTAGGTACATGTGTGTACTATGTCTCATTTATGGATGACATCTCAAGGAATACATGGATATAGTTCCTCAGGAAGAAATCTGAAGTCTTTGACAGGTTTAAAGAACTTAAGAATTTGGTTGAAAAACATACAGAGAACAAGATCTAGGTTTTGAAGACAGATAATGATGGAGAGTTCTACAAGAAAGAATTTCAAGGGTTTTTTAAGAAGTGTGCTATAGCACAGTAGAAGACTACACCATACACACCTCAACAAAATGGAGTTGTAGTAAGAATGAACATGACATTAATGGAAAAGGAAAGAAGCATGCCCAGTGGTGTCGGGTTAGGACAAAAATTCAGGACAAAGGCAGTGGAGAATGAATGTTAGTTGGTTAAAAAATCACCTTTATCATACCTAGAGGATAAAACTCAACATGAGGTATGGATTGGTAAGAAACCATATCTTTCACATCTGACAATATTTGGTCATGATGCATATGTACATGTTCCAAAGGAGAAAAGAACCAAGTTGGATAGAAAATCTGAAAGGTGCATCTTTATTGGGTATCAGAATCATTTAAAATGTCATAAGCTTTGAACCTAGAAACAAGGAAGGTTGTGTACAATTGAGATTTGGTGTTTAGAGAGGTGAAATATGTTATTAAACATGAAGTCATAAAAAATGATCCGAACTTAAACAAGAACGCAACAATTACAGATATAACCATAAATCAGAGATGCAACAGAAATAACACTTCATTTCATTAATATCAAATATTGAAATATGCTTACAAACAAAATGGAAATAAGACTAGCTTGAGTGATGTTAGCTTATCTTTGAGAAGAGATGTGGTGGCTAATGAGCCTTAGTATTGCAACAAGAATGTTGAAACTCCCAAGGCTACCAACTTTAAATATCAACTCGGGGTTCATACAAACTTAAGAGGTATCGACACTACATGTGAAGCATACAATGTGTCCTTCCTTTGTTGTCATGATGTAATGGAGCGCATGTAATGAAATCAACTCCTAACTAGTTTCATAAATGGAAATGCTTGAAATGGAAACCTTAACCAATTGCAAGAAATAAAATACAAGGAAGGAAAAAATATTCTAATTTCATAAAGTAAATATCATTAACTAAATATCAATCATTATATTTCAAATATTTTAGATCCATTGACAAAGTTCATTAGATGTGGCAATCCAGAAAATCATTATTGTATTATCTAATTCATAAATTTGTCCATTAACCCAATTCGCCGAGATGTTTTGCATGCGTAAAAATGAAAGTCCTCAGTGGTGTTTATTCATCCTCAACCATTTATTTATAGCCTAGGGGTCATGATTTAACCCTAAAGGAAAAAACCAACCTTTTTGAGAAAATATGGGCAAGTATATACATGTTGGAAGAGTGTTACAGGAATCTGCTACAGGAAATAGGTTTTCTATAGGAAGATATAATTCACCTAATGACCAATAAAATCAAATCCAAATAGGATGGTAAAAGTCTTGTTATTGACTAGGATATCTTAGGTCTCCATTCCAAGTGGAATCACTCAAAAATACCCTTGTTAACACATGCTAAACAATAGTAGAAAATTACTAGTCTAAAATCTAGAAATTTAGAATTCAATGGGGTAATTTTTTTTATTAATTGTAATTTTTTGGGATATAATTCAATTTGAATCAACTCGATTAAAACTCATTAGCATGTTCTAAAAAATAGCATCAACTTACTACTATTTGCGACAAGCGACTTCTAGATATTTAGATTCGGGAATAAGCAAACTAATCCAAGTAGCTCAATGATTACTATGACCTTACAAAGTTGTTCAAAGGATGAAATCATGTTTTTGATCCTGAAAAAGAACTTACTTCAAGCATTTAACCCAATCCTACAACAAGAAATCATCAATACTAAATGTAGAAATAGAAAAAGACAAGAACAAGAGATGCATGTGAATAAGAAGTGAAAGGAAGAAAAGTAAATGATTCAAAAGGGCTTTGAGGCTCATGGGATGGACAAGCCCAAGGAAACTCAGAGTCCTATGAAGGAGACCAAGATTTAGAAGCTGAACATGGCGCCAATATTCATTATTTCCATCAATACAATTACATCCCTGCAAGAAATGAAAGCGGAGCTGCAAAAAGATGAGTTCACACCACAAAAAAACCAATAAAAATCAACCCCTAGAGGAAAATTCGACTTGGTACTTATACAAAATTATTAGGAAGATTTCCCCATGAAAGGAGGAATATTTTCCCTCCAAAATCCCTGAAATATTGGATTTGTTCCCAACACTAGGAATTTGCATTAAATGACAAGGAACACACTACTAGATTTTCTCAATCATTGGAGCTCCAGAATCTGTGCAATAATCTCAAAATATCTTGTTGATCTATTATCCAATATTGATCCTCATGTAGTAGGGAAAAAGTCCCTAAACTGTATTCTCCTCCAAATCTCCATAATCTACCCAATATTGTCATAATATTCTAAAAAAATAAATAATATTAGACACAAATATGCAATTATCCATAAACCTTCCTAATGAACACATTAAAGTTAAAAAACATTATTAAGTGTAGAAGGAGAGGTTTAGTATAGCCTTCATGTGCCTAATAAAGGTTAGATTGGCCTTAATTTATGTCTAATTTTGAGGCCCATCATACCCCTTGCTGAAATTGTTGCTCATCCTCTGAGCAACCTATTCATCCTGCTCACCTTGTTGTTTTTCATGTATGATGAAATGTTTCCTGCTTTATTTTATGGTCTATTTGATGCTCTTTCGGTTGCTCTGTTTCCCAAGGAAGCCCTACTATAGGTTGAGGCTCAGGTCATTCTTCAATTGTAATGAGAAACTAAATTTTGCATGCCAAGAGGTGGTGGGTCCACCTTTTATTTATTTTCTTTTTACTTTTTTCTTTTTTCATTTTTTCCATTATTTTTTTCTCTTTTTTTTTCAACTTTTCTCTACTTTTTTATTGCATGCAAAATAAACTCAAAGTGCTTTTAGTTAACTAGGTTGGCCCTCACCTACCCGTTCACACTCCTTGTCTTCCATCAGGACTAAATTATTACATTCCACTTTCTCAAGTCCTCTTCACTTTTGTCTTTTCCTCTCCCCCATGTGTGAGTGTCTTGGTGGAAAATTGAAGTTAATTGCTAGATAAGGTTGAGGTTTCTCTGCTACTAATCTTGGTTATAAAAGAAAATTCCTTCATCCACTTGCAATGTTTTTCAAGCTAAAATAATTTCATAAGAAAGGTTTAAAGGATTGCATACCTGAGCCTTACCCTTGATGTGTTTTTGTAGGTGATATTGAAGCTACTGATATGAATGTTGAAGTTTCCTTTGGTGGTCCTGAAGCTGCTGCTAAAGATCTTGAAGCTGCATGTGATAATCTACTAGAGGTCCTATTGTTGATAGCCTTCAATTTGGTGGTCTCTTAGGCTTTTGTTGTTGTTTTTACTGCTTCACATCGTTGGTTAAAATGTTGTTGTTGAGCTTCATAACATGATGATTTCAGAGGTGTTGACTTCCTTTGTTTGTTGATGCATAACT
>APFE030234605.1:197038-207154 GCA_000404065.3 Pinus taeda | reverse complement strand
AAGGGAGCTACAACCCCCTGGCTCTTGTACTAGACAATATATTTACTAGTATGTAGGCACCGACCTATAGAAGGCTACAACCCTCTCTCTTTTTCCAGTTGTTACTAGAAGGGAGCTCCAACCCCCTGGCCCTTGTATTGGCCGATATGTTTACCAGTACGTAAGCACTGGGCTATAGAATGCTACAACCCTCTCTCATTTTCCAGCTGCTATTGGAAGGGAGCTCCAACCCCCTGGCTCTTGTACTGGCCGATATGTTTACTAGTACATAGGCGCAGGCCTACAGAAGGATATGACCTTCTCTCTTCCTCCATGGACCACGTTTCATAAATTTTCAAACTGGATACTCCTGGATCACAACACCATAATATGAAGGCCACATTTCATCCAATTTTCATACTGGACCCATCAACAACATTGAAGCTCAAAATCAATCACCATTGCAATACAACCATTGCATTAACCAATCATTAAATACTCAATCATCAATCTCTGAATCAAACACAACTAAATCAATCAATCACTAACAACCCATCATTAGTGAAGCAAATCACAATCAACCAATCTGAACATTTTGAATATTGTCATCATAACACAATCATGAGAACACAGAGCATAACCCAGAACTTTGTAACAACCACTAGAACCATCTACCAATTTATATATCATATTTCATAATGTTTACATGACTTTGATGAGCTGAACCAGCGTGTATATGCGCTTTTACCAAAGCGAACCCGCGTACAGATCTGCAAATACTAACTTAAAAACTTCACAACTATTTCAGAATTCAGTCATACCTAGATCATAACATTTGTATAATAAAACATGCATCAGTATTCAGATCTAGTCTATCCATGATCAAACCACATAATGATAATACATTCCAAGCCTTAAGATCCCCATCCATCATCCATCATCATCCACATAGGTGCATCCTTATTTTAGATCAAGAAAAGCATCACAAACCCATAACCTGCATATTGGATCTCACACTTCATCAGATATTCAATACATGCACACTTGGCCTAATTATATTCTCCTCCTTTTATAGTTTTATGCATTTTCCAATACCATGGACGAAAACCACTTAGGACCAATACTTCAGACCAAATACCTAGGGTCAATACCTCTGACCAATACCATGGATCAAAATACCATGGACCAAATACCTTGGACCAAAACTTAGTTTTCCAAGATATGTGTGCTTTTCCTTCTGTTAAAGTGCGTCTGTACGTTATACACTCCATTTGGTCTGTTAACCCACGTTTATATACTTCTTTGTCAAGGTGAACCTACTTATACCTCTCTTTCTTCATTATGTGTAGAATAATCTGTAATTCTTTGTTGTTCTCACGCTGCACCATGATCTTTCACCTAAGTGAGTTGCCATCAAGGACAACACCTGTATCATAATGCCAACAATATCCCCCTTTGGACTTGATGGCAACAACAACACCAACTTACTCTCCCCCTTTGACATCAAGGGCAAAAGGAGGACCAAGATATTCTCTCCCTTTGATGTCGTCCATACTCCCCCTGAGTACATGCTGAAATCTCTGACTGAGCTCCCCCTTTGCACATGCTAAGATGTACCAATCCGTCCATGCTCCCCCTGAGAAGATGCAGAGTCCGCAAAAATATTTTTCAAAAGAATAACATGACTCTACAACTCAACTAAGTGAGTATGACCTTCCTATCACCAATGACTCATACATACATCCATCTCCCAACCATGTGGGGATATACCAAATTTGACTCATCCACCCAACCAAGTGGGGATATACCAATTGTTTATATGTGACTGAAAAATAGAAATTATTACATCATCCTTCCCATCCATAGTGGGTTTACAAATTATGTCTTTTCACGACCTTTACATCAAATGATATACATGACTTTTATAACAAAGACCAAAAATCTAAACAAGACCATGATAGTCATCAGCAACTATCATACACCATATATGATCTGCACCATAAACATCTGTCAACAACATCCAGACCTGTAACCTGCAATACCATTCTCTTAGCCAACCAACAATAATATGCCACTTAAGTGATCATCCATGAATCTGATATGAATACCAACAATGTGACCCCAAGTATCATCTAAGGTAGCAAGATGTATCATTTATTCACATAAGCATCATCACCAAATACTTCTAACCATAATGCCAACAATGCATTATTCGAAGCATATGCTCCCCCTGAACCTCTTCCATCTAGTCACTATCAGATTTGATCATGCATATATCAACAAGAAGTATCAAGGCATCATCATCAATTAGATATACATCAAGTTAACTTGTGAGGATCAAAAGCACTTCTAAATAACATCTTATGATTACCAACACATTTCCACACATCATCAGCAGATTGTAACAGAGTAAATAATTGACTGAACCATATCAGACCCTTGTTCCTGAGTTTGTCCCACTGCATTTCCTGAAACCAACATATACGTGATTGTGTAGCTTCGAACTCACATATATACGTGACTTGTCTTCATGAAACTTGTGTATGAGATTTAGAACATTGAAGTTTCACACTTTTAGCTCCCTCTGAGTCTCTCATGTCTGTATACTCTGCTATGTCGCATCTTTTTGACTGTACTTCATTTTTCTTCCATATCCTTGAGTGTGATGATGTTTTCTCCCTTTCATATGGTGGCCAAATTTTTCTCATGAATTCCTTTGCTATATGTCCAAACTTGTTACAAGCATAACATCTCATATGTTTCATATTCCTTCTATAACAGTCAATGGCTTTGTGACCAAATGTATTGCAAGCAAAACTATATCCCTTAAAGTACCTGGAACGTGATGACCATTCTGTGTGATGGTCTTGAACCATTCTACTTCTACATCTGGCTGCAATATGTGCAAAATTATGACATATGAAACATTCAACATTATTCATCGGAGGAAATAACCATCTATGACTTCCACAGTTAGGAGTAAAAGATTTTTTTTGAAGAATTTCTTTCCTTAGTTGTTGATGGGGTTGACCTCTTATCTCCTTGTTGAGCATTTTAAGTTTTGCATTAGAGTTCCTTGCCTTACCCTGTGAGCTAGATTCACCTTCAACAAATTCATAAAAACCAAGACTAGTTTTGATAGCAGGAGATCTTTGACTACTAAGAATATCATCCAAAATCTTAGTACTGTCTTGAAATCGTAATAGTTTATCTTTTTCTTCTAATCTACATTTTAAGATATTTACCTCAACCTGATGTTGTTCTTTCTTTTCTAGATGTTGCTTGTTCAAGATTTCTTAAGCCTTTCTTCCTTCTTCCACTTGTTGCCTTAATTTGAGAATTTCATTTTCTTGTTCTTTATCTGCTTGAGATAGTCCTTCGTTCTACTTATTTTTTAATGATATCACTTCATCCTGTAGCATTTGACGTACTTTGAAGGCACAGTCTAGCTGAGCTTTTAATCTGGAAACTTCTTCTTTGAGGGCACACTCCCTTTTGTTAAATAGATCTTGTTGATCTATTATTTTATTTGATGCTTCATTTGCTTGTTCATATTCAATCTGAGGTGATTCAGAATTTGAATACTTGCTTCCACCTAGTGGCCAATTGTCTTTCCTGCTATCGCTATTCCTTTGAGCTGTCTTCTTCTTCTGAGGCGCTTTCTTCTTTAGCTTCTTTCCATTGTTCTACGGATCTCCTTCAAGCGATCAAGCTTCTACCAAAGGACCTGCTTTGATACCAATTGTTGGAAATAATACTGAGAGGTGGGGAGTGAATCAGTATTAGTCAAATCAATAACTTTTTCATTTCATACTCTGATTCCTATACGCTACTTCAGTTAAGGGAACTCACGTGTACACGCGACTATGTTTAAGGCAATTGGCATATATCTAGCAAACTTATGATTCAGTTAATTCATCATATGTTGATCCTTAATCAAGATCAGAACTTCAATAACCATATAAATAGTAACCAGTTGCAGTAAAAGCATAATAGACCATCACACATAAGAAACACACATGAACACCAATATTTAAGGTGGAAACCCAATTCGGGACAAAAGCCACCTACTGTTGTCTTCTTTTAATATAAGAAAAATTTATTTACAATATTGTACTAGCACAGACTCATACCAATACACAGGTACCCACCTACAGAAGGATACAACCTTCTCTCATTCTCCAGCTTCTACTGGAAGGGAGCTACAACCCCCTGGCTCTTGTACTAGCTGATATATTTACTAGTATGTAGGCACCAACATACAGAAGGCTACAATCCTCTCTCATTTTCTAGCTACTATTCGAAGGGATCTCCAAACCCCTAGCTCTTGTACTGGCCAATATGTTTACTAGAACGTATGCGTCAGGCTACAGAAGGCTACAACCCTCTCTCGTTTTCCAGCTACTACTGGAAAGGAGCTCCAACCCCCTGGCTCTTGTACTGGCCGATATGTTTACCATTACGTAGGCACTAGCCTATAGAAGGCTATGACCATCTCTCTTCCTTCGGGGACCACGTTTCATAAATTTTTAGATTGGATACTCCTGGATCACAACACCATAATATGAAGGCCACATTTTATCCAATTTTCATACTGGACCTATCAACAACATTGAAGCTCAAAATCAATCACCACTGCAATACAACCATTGCATTAACTAATCATTAAATACTCAATCATCAATATCTGAATCAAGCACAACTGAATCAATCAATCACTGACAACCCATCATTACTGAAGCAAATCACAATCAACCAATCTGAACATTTTGAATATTGTCATCATAACATAGTCACCAGAACACAGAGAAAAACCCATAACTCTATAACAACCACTAGAACCATCTGCAAATTCAAATATCATATTTCATAATGTATACGCTACTATGATGAGCTGAACCATCGTGTATACGTGCTTTTACGAAAGTGAACCCGCATACAGATCTGCAAATACTAACTTAAAAACTTCACAACTATTTCATAATTCAGTCATACCCAGATCATAACATTTTTAGAATAAAACATAGTCAGTATTCAGATCTAGTCTATCCATGATCAAACCACATAATGATAATACATTCCAAGCCTTAAGATCCCCATCCATCATCCATCATCATCCACATAGGTGCATCCTTAGTTCAGATCAAGCAGAGCATCACAAACCCATAACCTGCATACTGGATCTCACACTTCATCAAATATTCAATACTTGCACAGTTGGCCTAATGATCTTCTCCTCCTTTTATAGTTTTAGGCCTTTCTCAATACCATGGACCAAAACCAATTAGGACCAATGCCTTGGACCAAATACCTAGGGTCAATACATTGGACTAGATACCTTGGACCAATACCATGGATCAAAATACCATAGACCAAATACCTTGGACCAAAACTTAGTTTTTGAAGATATACACACTTTTCCTTCTGTGAAAGTGTGTGTGTACATTATACGCTCCTTTTGGTCTATTAACCCATGCGTATATGCTCCTTTCTCAAGGTGAACCTGTGTATACCTCTCTTTCTTCATTCTGTGTAGATTGATCTGTAATTCTTTATTATTCTCATGTTGCACCGTGATCTTTCACCTAAGTGAGTTGCCATCAAGGACAACATCTGTATTATAATGCCAACACTGACTGATGTAATTTATTTTTGTGCAATCCTCTTTCTGGCATTCAATTTTTTGTTGTTGGAGTTGATAGATTCTAGCCCACATTCTAAACCTTTGTCTTCCGATTACTGTAAGCAAGTTGTCTTAGTCAAATCCGGCCTTTTTGGAGTGTTGGGCTTGGCCATCATTGATGTTCAAATTCCCCACACTTTTCACAACTTTCATACACCCTTCCAACACTTCATCTCAACATTATTTTCCTACAAAAACCCTCAACCAACTTCCTATAGTAGTTCAGGACATCCTGTAGTATTATAGGGAATCCTGTAGCAAACTCGTAGCAGACTTGTTTTTCCCATATCTCACACATGGTATGATGGATTGGCCTGATCGTTTATGAACATGTTTCCATGATCCTTATGCACCTCCCCATAAACAAATCTTGACCAATGGATGCACGAATCTCGAGAAAAATTAAAAATGGTTGTAGGTGATGGGGGTCGATTTCTTGAAACATGTGCACTGGAATTTTCTAAAATTGCTTGGGCAGGTTACCATCATCCATATGCATCTCCCCATGAAACAAATTGGAAAATGGATACATGAATATCAAGAAAATTTAAAAATGGATGTCAGTGATGGAGTTCAATTTCTCGAAAAGTGTGCACCGGAATTTGGCAAATTTGCTTGGTCGTGTTACTATCATCCACATGAATCTACTGCTAAAACAACTTGGAAAATGGATGCATGATTTTCAAGATATGCCAAAAATAATTTTCTTCTCTATGTATTTTTACTTCTTGTAGAATTTTAGGATAGCAAGGAAAATGAGTGGTAAAAGCTTGGGAATGATGAGTGGATGGTGGAAATAGATGAGGGTGATTGATTGGCATGGACTTGGTCCTTTTGTAGCATCTAAGAAAAGGAGGACAAAGTCTAAGTTTGACTTCCTTTGACTATGATTTTGATCAAATTTTCTTCGGGTGGTTAACTTGTTTTTGTTTCTTGCAGAGGTTGGAGAGCACTTGCATTCATGAGAGAGAGATACACGGAACAAAGATTTTTTATTATTTTTTTCCTTTTTCTCTTCTAGGCCTATTAGCTACCTAATGAGGTTTTCAACCAACAGGTCCAGCTAGGCACCTCAAAGGAGGTTTTCACTTATGATATTTTATTTTTCTCCTTTTTTCTCTTTTTTCCCAACCCATTGACCGCGCCATGGAGTTTTTCAATCAATGAGCCAATATGAAGTGCCAAAGGAGGTTTTCACCTGAGATTTTATTTTTTTCTCTTATTTTCCATTTTTTAGTTTTTTCTATCCTACTCTACTTGAAAAAACAAAATCTCATTCAAGTATAATAATACTTCCAATGGAGGCATGTGCACATCAATATGATAGATAAACTAATGTGTAGGCCTGAAATATATGCTTTGACATGTACCTGAATTTCAAAGACCAAATGCTTTGATTGCAACGAGATCAGGAATTGTTGAAGAAGAGTGTATGGCTGCAAATTACTGATTGTCTAGAACCATATTTCAATATAGTTTTGGTGCCCCTGGTTCACTTCTCGATTTGGATCATCTTGGATGTCTTTTTTTTCCGTGAAGTTAGATCCGATTATTTTTGCTAATTATTCTCTTTAACACATGGAGGATATGATGGCAAACATGAGGGAACTTTCTCAATCTTTGATTTCGATGTCTTCTCTTCATCAAGTGCAAGCCATGATTATTTGGTATTCTCATTTGAATCTTCTTTTTCCAAATGTTTTCCTTCAATGACATCAAGAGAATCTCTTTTTTTCAATTCTCTTCTTGAGGTAAGATGAATACCATTGATATCAAGAGGAGATTTTTGTAAGTGTTGTGCCTCAACATTGTAAGGGGGTTGAGCTACTTTCTTGTCTAGGTTTGGAAATGGTGGTACAGGTAGTTGAGTGTGAATGGATCTTTGAGATGGATGTTGTTGGGGTTGTGGTTGTGGTGGAGGTGAATGGTAGGGATAGAATGGATTTGGGTATGGATGATATTGAGGAAAATATTCAGGATATTATGGATGAATCCCATAAGTTCCTTGCCAACCTTGTTGCCAATATTGGTTTTAGGGTTGAGATGGCCAAGGTTGCCAAGGAAAGGCTGTGTTCTAATTACTTTGAGAAGGATGTGAATAATCTTGAAATTATGAATTAGGCTCTTGCATCATATTAGGTTGAATATGTTGCCATGTTCCTCTTGGAACTAGATAACATAGCTACATTGGCAATTGACTTGCTCCATTGACTTCTTGGTAAACTTCCTTCAACATTGGTAATGAAGATAAATATTTAACATCATGTGATTCTGCATGGACAACACAAATATCAACATCTTCTTTTTACTCATTTTGTATTCTTAACATTTCTACTTGTTCACTTAGATTGCTAAGAATTTATGTTTTAAAGTTATCAAGCAAATTTCCAAGTTTAGCTTGACTTACCGATCTTGATCATTATTGACTTACTCTTTATCTTCCTCTTGATATGTGTTTGCATGTTTCACAAATTTCTTCAAATTATAATTGGTATATATCATCTCTACTCGTGAGATCAAGGATATCAATCCATTTGTCCCTAATTGTCCTAAGTAAGAGGTTTTTTAGTGTTTCAAATCCTAAATGATGTAGTTTTTCCCTCTTAATATTATACATGAACCTCCTTATTAGATACTCAAGGCTCTCATCATCTTTTTTATTAATTTTAAATATTTCTTCTTTAAGATCGTGATCTTTATATTTTTCTAGAAATATATTTTGCATATCATTCCATGATCTTATTGAATTAGTCTGTATACTCCTGAATCATTTAAGAGTTTTATCTTTCAATGTTGTCAGAAACAATCTCAATTTTTGAGTGTTTAATAAGTAACCATAAGATCAGCAAACAATTTCAAATTCAAGGAGAAAGGTTTCCAGATCCTCTGACCTTAGACCAGGAAAGTTTGGAAGAAAATATGGAGGGATGTTCTTCATGTGCACACTAACATCAATATCTTGAATAGGAAATACAAGAGTATATTCTTCATTGTCATCATCTCCATCAATTTATTCTACCTTCTCTGTTACCTCTTCTTCTTCTACCTGCAAAAATGAATTGTGATGTGGTTCTTACCGCACCACGTGATCAAATTGGGGGGGGGAGGGGTTGGTGCTTTTTGAATAAGAATTCTAATACAATGCAATTTTATGTTATTGAAATGAAATATGCCTAATGAATTCTTTTATTGTTGCAGAAAGTAAAAAAAATGAATCAACTAGAGAAGAAAATAATGCATACTTTGACACCTCCCTGGCAACGGTGCCAGAAAGTGATGAGCCTCAGTATTGCAACAAGAATACTGCAACTCCCAAGGATAGAAACTTTAATTATCAACCCATGTTTCTTACTATATGAAGAGGTATTGGCACTAGATGTGCAGCATACAATATTTCATTCCTTTGTTGTCATGTATGTAATCAAATCAAATCCTAACTAGTTGCAGAAATGGAAATGCTCAAAATGGAAACCTTAACCTATTGGAAGAAAGAAAATAGAAGGAAAAACTATTCTAATTTCATAAAGTAAATATCATTAACTAAATATCAATCATTACATTTCAAAGAGTTTAGATCCATGACAGAGTTCATTGAATGTGGAAATCAAGAAAATCATTATTGTATTATCCAATTCATAAATTTGTCCATTAATCCAATTCACTGAGATGTTTTTCTTGGGTAAAAAGGAAATTACTAAGTGGTGTTTATTCCTCCTCAACCATTTATTTGGAGCCTAGGGGTAATGATTCAACCCTAAGGGAAAAAAAACATCCTTTTTGAGCAAATATGGGCAAGTATATACATGATGGAAGAGTGCTATATGAATCTGCTACATGAAACAAGTTTTCTACAGGAAGATATAATTCACTGAATGACCAAAAAAATCAAATCCAAATTGGATGGGAAATTTTTTTTTGTTGAACAAGATTTCTTAAGTCTCCATTCCAATTGGAATAACTCAAAAATGCCCCTGCTAACAAATGCTAAAAAATAGCATAAAAGTACTAGTCTAAAATCTAGAAATTGGAGAACTAGTGAGCTAGTTAATCTATCAAATGCCTAACCTAATTAAGTGTGAAGGAAATGGGGTAAATTTTATTATTAATAGGAATTTTTTTATGATCTAATTCAAGTGGAATAAACTTGATTGAAACTCGTTAGCATGTTCCAAAAAATAGCATAAATTTACTATTATTTGCCACAAGGGACTCGCAGAAATTTAGATTTGGGAATAAAAAAACTAATCCAAGTAGCTCAATGATTACTATGAACTTCCAAAGTTGTTAAAATGTTGAAATAATGGTTTTGATCCTGCAAAATAAATTACTTGAACCATTTAACCTAATCCTACAATAAGAAATCATCAATACTAAATGTAGAAATAGAAAAAGACAAGAACAAGAGATGCATGTGAATAAGAAGTGAAACGAAGAAAAGTAAATGATACAAAAGG
>APFE030234605.1:166813-189031 GCA_000404065.3 Pinus taeda | reverse complement strand
ATACCTGAGAATCCACTTCACTGCCATCCAATGTTCTTTTCCTGGATTGTTCATGTACCTTCTTACAACTCCCACTGCATGTGCAATATCAGGCCTTGTGCAAACCATTGCATACATTAAGCTTCCAACTGCTGATGCAAATGGAACTTTAGACATATGAGCCATTTCTTCCTAAGTCTTGGGACACGCCTCCTTACTTAATTTGAAATGGCTAGCCAAAGGTATACTAACTGGTTTTGGATTTTTCATATTAAACCTTTCCAACACCTTTTCTATGTACTCATTTTGAGACAATGTTAATTTGTGATTCTTCCTGTCTCTAGTTATTCTCATACCAAGGATTTGTTTTGCACCACTCAAATCCTTCATTGCAAATGATTTTTCCAATTTCCTTTTGAGCACATTTATTTCCTGCATATTAGAACCTACAACAAGCATGTCATCTACATACAATAACAATATAATATATCTGCCATCATTTTTCCTTTTGAGATAAACACAATGATGAGTGTGACATCTAGTATAACCTTGTTCAGACATAAACCTATCAAATTTTAGATACCACTGCCTTGGAGCCTGTTTTACGCCATACAAGCTATTCTTCAACCTACACACTAGTTTATCCTTCCCTTTTACCTCATATCCTTGTGGTTGCTGCATATATATCTCTTCCTCAAAATCCCCATGGAGAAAGGTTGTCTTTACATCTAATTGCTCAAGATGCAAATCTTAAGCTGCTACTAGACTTAGAATAGTTCTGATTGAAGTCATTTTCACAATAGGAGATAATATTTCATCAAAATCAATACCCTTTTTCTCTGCAAACCCTTTCACCAAAAGTCTAGCTTTATACCTTTTTCTACCTCCATCTTCTTCCTTCAACTTGTAAACCCATTTATTCTGCAATGTTGTTTTACTTGCAAGCAACCTGAATAAGTCCCAAGTCTGGTTATGTGTTATGGAGTCCATCTCTTCTTTCATGTCTTGCTCCTACTTCTTCCTGGTTTCTACCTACATTCCTTCCTCATAACATTATGGTTCACCAGAATCAGTCAACAATACATAATATGATGAAGAAGAGTATCGTTCAGGGGGTCTACTTATCCTGGTAGATCTTCTAAAATCACCTACAGGTGTTTGAGGTGCTTGTTGCTATTATGGTTGTTGTTCTAGCTATTGATCATTATGATTTTCAGGCACCATCACTTTTCCTATGATATCATCAAGTACTGTGTATTCTCTGTTTTCTTTTTCTTGTTTTTTTTCTTGCAACTGATTCTTATACAAGACCATTTCATTGAATATTACATATCTACTCCTAATGATTTTGTGATTTTCATAATCATATAAGCAATAAGCAAAATCATTAACACCATATCCAATAAAGGTACATTTCTTTGATTTTTCCTCAAGCTTTGTTCTATTTTCCTTATTAATGTGGACAAAGGCTTCACAACCAAAAGTCTTTAAAAACGAGTAGTTTATCTTTTTACCTATCCATGCCTCCTCTGGAATACCACCATCCAAGGAACTTGAAAGCCCTCTATTTATTAGATAAAAAATGGTGTCTACAACATCTACCCAAAATTGTAAAGGCAATCTTGCATGCAATCTCATGCACCTTGCACACTCCATGATTGTCATGTTCATCCTTTCTGGCACACCATTTTCTTGTGGTGTTCCTGGAACTGTCTTCTCTCTGTGAATTTCATTCTCTGAACAATACCTATCAAACTCTTCGCTACAATATTCACCTCCATTATCTGATCTAAGACACTTCAACCTTTTCCATGTCTCATTTTCAACCAAAGCTTTCCATTTCTTGAAAGTATCAAATACATCAGATTTATTTCGAATATAATAAATCCAGGTTTTTCTGGTTAAATCATCAATACAAGTAACATAATAATGAGAGCCACCAAGAGATGATACCTGAGTAGGTCCCCATACATCTGTATGCACAAGCTCTAATTTTTCGCTCTTCTTTTCTTTCCCAACTTTAAGGAATCTGACTCTCTTCTGTTTTCCATAAACACAATTTTCACATAATTTTAAATCAACATGCTTCAAACCTCACAACAAATTTCTTGAGTGAAGAATTTGCATTCCATTCTCACTCATGTTCCCGAGCCTATGATGCCACAATGCCATATCTTCTCCTGTAGAGGTTAAAGCATTAACAGAATTAGAAATACCATTGCATAAGTACAATGTACCAACCTTTTCTCCTTTCGCTATTACCAGTGATCTTTTAGTGACCTTCTAGGTTTTATCTATGAAAGTAGTTACGCAACCTTCACTTCCCAACTGCCCTATTGAAATCAGATTTTTCTTCAGATCTAGAACATGCCTTACCTCCTTCAATAGACATTGATTTCCATTCTATTGTTTTATGAAAATTGTACCCATTCCAATGATTTTACAAGGTTTATCATCACCCAACTGAACCTGTGCAAAATCTCCTCGAACATAATCATGAATATGTTTCCTATTAGGTGTGGCATGGAATGAGGCCCCTAAATCTACCACCCAGGCATCAATAATATTTTCTAATGAAAGAATCAAAGCATCTTGCAACACATCACCTGTTACATTCACTTCATGATTGTTTTGTTGTTGCGCATCTCCTTCTTTTCCCTCTCGAGACTTGGAGTCTTTATTTAGGTGTCCTTTCTTCCTACATTTCCAGCACACTATCCCCGATCTAGACTTGGATCTGCCTTTTCTTGACTTACTACAATATCCAGAGCTCTTTCCTCTTTCCATTTTTCTTCCACTAGTCTCTACAGTCAAAGCATTACCTGATGTCTCACCAGAGCTTTTCCATCGCATTTCCTCGCTAAGGATTGCACCAACAACATCATCAAAATTTAAAGTACTAGATCTAGAGACAGATTTACTAATGGCCATAACTAAACCATTCCAACTTTCTGGCAATGAGCACAGAAATAAGAGAGCCCTAACTTCATCATCAAAATTTACCCCTATAGAACTTAACTGACTTGTAATTGTATTAAAATCATTTAAATGGTCTGCAACAGATCTACCTTCTGAAATCTTCATATTAATAAATGCTTCATAAGAAATACCTTATTTGAGGTCGAGGGTTTTTCATATAGTTTGGCCAATGCCAAAATTAAACCCTCTGTTGTCGTTTCCTCTTAAATAATAAACACTATCAATGCCGCTAGGCACAGATGTATTGTTCCAAGTTCCTTTCTGTCGAGAATATCCCATTCTGTGTTTGTCATACTCGTTGGCTTCTTTGTCCTTCTGCTCAAAGGTAGGTACAAATCTCTCTGGTACAGATAATCTTCCAATTGCATCTTCCACAACTGGTAGTTTTGGCTATTGAATTTTTCGACCCTAAACCTACCATCTTCCGCCCTTGCTCCCACTCAAACCAGGAACCCTTCTCTCCTGTGAGTTTATCAGCCAAATAGACCTTTGGCTTTGATACGAGTTGTTAGAAAATTATATATTACGGAACAATGGAACACATGAAATAATGCAGAAATATAAACAAAAAAAACGCATAAAAAAAGAGAGACATAGATATACGTGGTTCACCCAGTTTGGGCTACGTCCACGGAGAAATAGCTAGTCCTTCTTTTATTATATTATCCAACAAACTTAAGAGATACAACCTACAGTAGATCCACTGTAACACCCCCTTTGCTCTCAATCTCCTCTCTCTTCCTTACTCAGAATACAGATATACATAGATGCAATATAATTCCCTCATATATAGTGAGGGGTTGCCTTCTAGGGCAAAAAACCCTAAATTAAACATAACTTCTACCATTAGATCATCCGCCTAATGAACGGCCTAGACTGACTGGACATTACTAGACATTTATAAGGCAATTTTACATCTATTTTTAGCTTCAGGGGCACTGCCCCCGAACCCCTGCCAGGGGACCGCTGGCCCCTTTACCCCCGTGGGGGGGACAAGTTCCCCCCACACCCCCCTGCATGGAGGGGTGTATAGTCTTCCTAGGGTATACATCTGGCTGAAACCTTTGAATATAGAAGATAATCAGGATCTACACCCAACATAAAGAGGACCTGAATATGAATATCGTGATGTGAAGCGAGATCACGACTCGTGACGATAAAGGAAAACAACTTGAAGAAGGTGGATGGGTCTGCAAGGCCTTGGAAAAGGAAACTAGTTTTGATCTGGAGCACGTAAAGGAAACGTTCATGGAATCAAAGAAAAGCTTCGCTAAGGCCTCTACCTCAGGAAGTAAGGTAAAACTGCCTATAGAGGTTGACCCCTTTGTGCTTACCACCTTCTTGGAGATTTGTATGAAACTACTATGCGATAGCAAGGCTGTGAAAGGACAACAAGATTTGATAAAAATATGTGTCAGAAAGGATAATGCTTCTAATGGACCCCGCGTAGTCAGAAGGATTGGTAAGGATAAGGCAAGAACAGGGCGTGAGATGAGGCTGACCGCACAAATAGGGGATTATGAGATGGACCAAGTTATTTTGGATTTGGGGTCTGACGCAAATGTATTGCATAAACATGCCTAGGAGAGAATGGGGAGACATGTGTTGCAGTGGTCTTTGATTCAGCTGAGGATGGCGCACCAATAGAATATTATCCCCATGGGATGATTGCAGGTTGTTACAATAGATATACAAGGTGCGTGTGCACTGGCTGATTTTGAAGTGATAGAGATTGTTGATGATAGCAATCCATACCCTGCACTCCTGGGAATTGATTGGGCTATCGACATGAATGGGGTCATCAATTTGAAGAAGCAGACAATATAATTAGAAAGGAAATCACTACGTGTTCTAGTACCATTGGACCCTGCAAAAGGACCGCGCTATACTGAACCAGTCCGCGACTATGAGGAAAGTGATGATGATTTGGATCAAAACTATAAAATAGCAGCACAAGACCAAGACTGGGTATGGATGAATTGCATGGGACCGCAAAAGTTCCTATACCTCGGATTTAGATGAAGAGTTGGAACATTGGAAAAACAGGTTGCACAAAGTATCCACACTACACTGCAATATGATGACTAAATTGTTGTGCTATGTGTCATCGGAGGTAAGAAATTTACCTTATTATAATGGTTTAACTGACGTAGATAAATTTTTTGATGCTTTTGAAAGAGAAGTTCCATAGGATCACCGCTTTCAGGCATTGGATTTGAAACTATGCATTATGCCTGCTGGGTGGTGGGGTACGCACAAAGACAACTTTGATGGGTGGTGCGATTACAAAAGGATGATGAGGATGTGATTTGGTTGCCCTAAAGTACGATTAACCAAGAAATATGATGGGAGGAATGATCCATGCGATCATCTGGAAAAATTTACTAAAGTGTATGGAATGAAGCCACAATGAGAATGGGCGCATTTATTCTGTCACACTTTGGATATAATCCCTATGAACTGGTATTTGGAAACAGAGCTCTGCCATGACACCGTGAAGTGGCTTATCTTAAGGGAAGGGTTCGTGAGGACATAGCTTTGAAGAGGGGTTCGAGAACATTGATGAGGTGCTACAAGAGGTTAAGGCAACAAATTTTTATATTCCGTAGGATCCTTTGGAATTGGTTCAACCAGATTGGAGCACCCAATTGCTCCATGCGCTAGAATGCTATAATATGACTATTGAAGCAAAGGATGAGAATCCAAGGAACATCAATATCCCATAAGCGGAAAGCCACTGTAAGGTTGAAGGTCCATAGATAGAGAACTCAGATATCACTGTGTCATTGAAGAGTAGGTAGGTAAACATTGGTACTGAAGCGGAGCCTAAATTTGTGAAGATCGAAGATTATTGGATGATGCCATGGTGGATAAATTTGCTGAGTTACTCTGCAAGCACCAGGATCTTTTTCCTACATATTTCCAGACTTAAAAGGCATCATAGGTGATTTGGTAGTGATTAAAGTAATCTTGAAACTGGACGTGAAGCCCGTTAAGAAGAGGCCATATCGCCTTAATCCCAAATATAAGGAAAAATCCTACTTAGAATATGACAAGATTATTGACGCAGGTATCATTAAACTAATGGAGGAATCTAATTGGGTGAGCCCAATGGTAGCTCAGGAAAAGAAGCAGAAGGGAGAGATAAGGATTTGCGTATATCTAAGAAAGCTTAATGATGGTTGCGCTCATTATCCTTTCCTGACACCATTTATTGATGAGGTACTAGACAATGTGGGAGGGTAGGAGGCCTACTCATTTACTGATGGGTTCTCTAGGTACCATCAGATCAAGATTGTGCTAAAAGATAGGAGTAAAACAACCTTTGCGACAGAATGGGGGTGTTTTTAGTACACAATAATGCCCTTCGGACTCAAGAATGCACCGGTGATATTCTCTCGTGCAGTCATCATGACATTCAAATAATTTATTCACAAATTCTTTGAGGTATATTTTGATGACTGGATAGTTTTTGGGCTAGTGAAGCATCATGTAGCGAGTCAACGCTTAATGTTGGATATGTGTTGAAGAAATTAGATTGCGTTGAACCTTAAGAAGTGTTTGTTTTGTGTCCCCTTTAGAATTTTGTCGGGTCATGTGGTATGAAAGCAAGGAATCATGGTGGACCTTACCAAGATCACGATAATAATCAATTTGGAAGCCCCAAGGAGTGTTAAACAATTGCACGCAACGCTGGGCCATACTGGGTATTATCGAAAGTTCATAAACGCTTATGCTCAGATTACCATGCCTATGGAGAAGTTGTTAATGGAGGATGCTACATTCTATTGGGATGAAGAATTTCAGCACAGTCTAGATGTCTTGAAGGAAAAGATGGTAATTGCACCAATATTGGTCTTCCCAGACTGGAAGAAGGAATTCTATGTGCACGTTGATGCCTCATGTATTGCATTGGGAGAATTACTGACACAAGCTGGTGAAGGAGAGAGGGATCATCTTATAGCACTTGCAAGCCAAAAGTTGTCAAAGTCTAAAAAAAATTATTCGACAATAGAGCGCAAAGGATTGACTATGGTGTATGTGCTCCAAAAATTTAGACACCATTTGTTGGGCAGACATTTGAAGATGTAGACAAACCATTCTGCATTGAAGTATCTAGTCAATAATCTTGTGTTGCGGGTGGGAATATGCAGGCGGCTATTGTTATTTAAAGAATATGATTTTGAGGTAATTGTGAAACCAAGAAGGTTGAATGCAGGACCTGAACATTTGTCGCGCATTGAAACCGGTGAGGAGCCTGCTAATTTGGTGGAGGGGTTTCTCAACATGCAGCTCTTCATGGTGCACATAATGGATAATCAATTTGCAGATATTATCCACTTCTTGACTATAGGGAAAACCCCAGAATCATACTCCAACCAGCAAAAAAAAGAATTGGTAGTACGAGTGGTTGATTTCTCTGTAATTGCCGCACATTTGTATAAAATGGGATTGGATGATATACTCTGATGGTATGTGCTTGATTTTGAAAGAAATAGCATCCTTGCAGAGGCTCATGGAGGAGCTACAGGAGGTCATCATGTAGGAAAGGCAACAATGAAAAAGATTCTGCGCACTGAGTTGTGGTGGCCTACACTACATAAAGATTCCAAATCATATTCTAGGGCATGTGATACATGTCAAAGAATGGGCATGCCATCGTGAAGGGATGAACTACCTTTGAATCCTTAGGTGTCATTATAGCCATTTGAGAAATGGGTTATTGACTTTGCACGACAGATTCAACCTCCCGGTAAGAAAACAGGTGCACATTACATCATCACCGCGATGTAGTATCTGACCAGATGGGTGGAGGCACAACTTGTAAAGGATTGCACAGGGGCTACAATAGCTAAAGTTTTGTTTGAGTATGGGCTAGCTAGGTTCAGGTGCCCAAAAGTGTTGATGAGCGATCACGGTAGGCACTTCCTCAATGAAATGATCAGCGCACTGACAAAATAATTTTAGGTTTATCATCAGAAGAGTACACCATATCACCCCCAGGCCAATGGAATAGTGAAGGCCTTCAATAAGATATTGGAGAACGTGCTGACAAAGATTTGCAATGTGCAACAGAATTATTGGGATGTGCATGTACCAACAGTATTATGGGCATACAAGACTACTTGAAAAAAACTAATAAGTCAGAAACATTTCCAGTTGGTTTATGGCATAGAAGATGTGATGCCTATGGAATATATCATGCCTAGTCTATGCATAGCATCCTTCATAGGTATGGCGGACCGTAAAGCCTTGGAAGAACGACTTGCATAATTCATGGATCTCAAATGGAAAAGATTCTTGGCTGGATTTCATCAGCAAGTATAAAAGGAACGTAAAAAGGCATGGCATGATCAACACATCCAGATGTGCACATTTAATATGGGGGTGCGGTTCAGATCGCAAAGTTGAATGGAGAATATTTCCTGAGAAAATTGAATGGGAGTCGGTTAAATCTATACATAGGAGACCCGGCCCAATGACTACATGATGGTAACATTGTCTTAGTGCTCCAGGCAGCTGCAAGGGAGTGTGGGACTATAAACTACAGTTCCCGGTTTGTAGAGCTACACAACAGAGAAGCTATGTGGAAAAGGGTTATGTCACAGTTTTAGAAGGTACGCAAAGGGAGTCTGCCAAATCATCATTTATGGACGAATTTTCGGGGGAACAATTGGATTTTAATTCAAATTCTCCCATAAATTACGCATGGCTTTCCAACAGAGAACACTTTGCATCCTTAGAATTTTTGAGTTGTGTTCTTCATCGTTTATGAATCCTAATTTTTTCACAGATTTGGTCACAAGCTCTGTCTTTGATAATTTACCTAAGGATTCCCAATAGTTTATTCTCGGCATTATCTCAGGACCAAGTGAGACTGCAATCACTAGAGGAATTGTTGCCTCTGAAGGAGTGGCTCCAGAAGTTGTGAGTAGGGAGGCTCTAGCTCCTATGCCTATGGCATCGAGGTCGCCTAGGCTAAAGCCTACACCAGTGTGTGAAAACCCCAAAGCGGTTGATACCAATGCGCGAGTCGCCACAAAAGCACTCCGCTACCCAGGCCTAAAAGAAAGTTAAGACACTAGTGAAGGATAAGGAGAAGGTGGTAGATTTAGAGGCCAAAGATGGCATGGAGGATATAGATTTTGAGGGTGTGGAGCCCATCTCCAAGTTGTTGGATTATATCCCTCCGCGTAAAGGAAAGGTGAAGGTCACTAAGGACCCAAACGCGGTGAAATTCCTCATTAATAGACACCTGCTACCAAAAAGCATCACCTTTGAAGGCTCGCACCTTGTGTGGATTCCCCATTTAAAAATGGAAGACATGGATTTGGCTGACCATGAGAGGTTCCCCCACCTCACAATGGAGAATCACATGAAGTAGGTCTATTACAAAGAATCAAGTGTCACTGCGTTGGAGCCAACTGAGTGGATTCATGGAGTAGAAGAAGAAGGAGGCAGCAAAGCAGGCGATGCAGAAGTTGGTCGAGAAGAGAAGGAAGGAAGCCGAGGAGAACGCTTGGGTAAAAAAGTAGTGCGCTGCAAAGTAGCAGACTAAACATGAACAATGTGACTCTGAGCAAAGTGGTAAATCCCCTTCACCCCAAACCAATGAAGAAGAATAGTCAAAGCAGGAAAATGGCAGTGATGAAGGACATAACACCCCATTCCAGGTGAAGAGGTACAAGGAACAACAAAAGGAGGGGCCCCGGAAGAATTCAAAAGTGAAGAAGCCATTGCTCAATCCCATTACGCTCACAGAAGGCAATCTCAATGAGATCGGGGATAAAGTGAATGAAACCACTGCAGAACTATTGCAGCAATTCGAACAATAGCACCTACAGTCGCTAGGCATTATTCACAAGGATCTGCACGAACTACAGATCCATACCAGCAGGATCCAAGTGGGCGTAGGGTAGGTGAGCACTACATAGACGCGTCTAGAACCAGGGACTAGTCAGGCTACCGATATGGTCAAGTTAGTGGATATCCATGAAGTCACGCTACCAGAAGGGTCCTTAAGCATGGAATCGGCTACTGATAAGGTCATCGCAAGTACTTTGAAGAACTTCGGCCTTATCCTCACAGTGCTCCCCAACAAATATCTTCACACACTGCAAAGAGGTGTGACAATGGATTTACGAGCGCGGGAGTAGCACCCTCTCAGCCTAATAATTGAATATCGGGTGACCAATGAGAAAATGGTTGCCGAAAAGATAGAGGCCCTGAAGGCAAAAGAGGCGATCCAGGCACAGAGCGCCCAGTTGGCGGCCGCAATTGTGGAGGCTTGCAGGATAGTGCTATAGTTGCACATACCTAAGGAGGCACCGATTGAGGCCAAGATGAGGAAGCTTGCAGTAGGTGTCGACGATGCTAAGGCAGAGGTGGCCCGAGTTCAATTCGAGCTCAACATGAAAATCATAGAACTAGAGCTCAAGTCACAGCCTTCGACCCGAGCAGAAGTTAGGGAACAACATGAAGCTGCTATTAAGGATGGAATAGCTATTGTGGATGTGTAGTTGTGGACTGCACAACGTTGTTTGAGCAGGCCATGGAAGTAGTGAAAACCTGCAAGAAGATCCCAACGTATAGATATTAAAAACATATATCCGTGAGCTTCAGCAGTAGTACAACGACGTGCAGGAAAAAACATGCTTAGTGGCTACAACGCAATGCCTCACCAAGTTGCAGGAGGTGAAGCAAATCATTACACAAGTGGAAGCAATGCAGAAAAAAGAGGCAGTCCTTAAGGCACTGTTTGATCCTAAGTTGGAAGAAGCCTACCAAGTCTCCACCAACATATAAGACAAGTTGGTGAACCTGTAGCTTACACAGCAGAAGATCAAGCAGGACAGTGAAGGACTAGCCACTGAACATTTGGTCGAACAGGTGAAGCAAGAAACCATGCAAAACGTGGCTGAAGTGGCAATGGTGAAAGTGGAGCTGGGGAATCTTTGTAGTAATATCTCTATGCCAGCCAAGTGACTCGAAGACGAGTCAAAATATTTGTGTTGGGGCTTGTTAGTATGGGGTTCCCTGGGTTAGCTTTGGGGAAAAAGCCCAAGTTTTGATGTAAAAAGATGTAAAGTCTCTAGAAATTGTAGTCGTGGAGCTAGTTGAGAGTCAAAAAGGGTCTTATCCTTCTTTCATGAAACTTGAGTTGGTATTTGAAGATCTACCCATGGTCTGTGGACTATGCGATTGTATAAATAGGTGTGTCTTAGAGAGTCTAAGGCACGACGATAAGACATGATGAATGTAATGGGTCAATAGAAGGAATATCGAGATAGAAGCCTTAGAGGAGTAAAAGGCTCTGTAGCTGAGTGCACAGCAGCCTAGAGTAGTGTTCGCAGCTGAGTGCACAGACCCATGTAGCTGACTGTGCAGGGAAGTTTTGAGTCTGTAAACCTTTGCTGAAGACCAATAAAGAATATTGTTACAAAAATTCCTGTGTTTAGTCCCTTTACTTCTGCTATGTAGGAATGTGCTATATGCTATGGTGAATGATGGTTGTATAAAATAATGATGTATTGATGTGCGACTTTACTTGATCTGTATTGTTATATGAACGCAATTAATGTTAAGTAATTATGCAAAAATCATAACACTTTTTGTTAAATTTTTCAGACACTTAGGTAATTCCATGTAATTACTGATCTAAGGGTAATCTAAGATGCATGTAAGTAGCTAATTGGCCTATTCGAGGTCCACAAAATTCATCCATAGACCTTCGTAGAGGTCTAGAGGCTGATTAAGGGAAGTTATAGCACTAGGCTGCAAGAGCATAGAGGTTTGCGCGAAGGCAGATCTAGGTTGCCAAAAGGACATCACACTGATCTCTGGGTATGGAAGCTTGGTTCCAGCACCCCCCACCATATTGCTTTAGCTAAGACTTCAGTCCACACACCGTGGATTGATGCCAAAAGGGCTAGTAGTGTACAGATTTTTTTTGGAGGAACTAACTTTGAACCTAGCTTAGGGCCCCCTAAGCCAACAACGTATCCTGGCAAACGTGCATGCTATTTTTGATTACATGAAAACATGTATGATAAGATACAAGGGAGCCCTGCTTCACGTACCTAAGATGATGAAGCCCAGAGCAGTCGAGCTAAAGGCAGGAATCCAGAGTCAAATCTAGAACTATGAAGAGCTCCCACAGCTCATCACTACTATACATGCTTTCCATGCATGTGTCTTCAAGAGTATAGATGTTGTGGTTTGCGCACATGCGATACCATCTATTGGGACTTTCACCCAGGAAAAGACAAAGGCACAAGTCTAACTAGAGCTTGACTCATACTTTGACAAGGTGTTGTGCATTGCCACCAGCCTAGACTTTTCGATTAATGCAAACACCATGGACAAGTATGTTGCTGGTACGGCCGCATTGAAGACAATGATGCACATTCTTTCAGATGAATTGGATAGAGGAGCCCGAGCAGTGTACCCAGATGCTATGGAGGAAAGAGTCAGGTTCTAGAAATATATCACCTTGGAGCACAAGGACACCATCACAGAATACCGATCCTGGTATCAATATGCTACTATCAACCACAATGAAGATGTCAAAGAGTTGATCTTCCAATAGTTTTCTGAGTCATAGTGATGTCTAACATGGCTTTCTCAAGCCATTTTGTCTCACATGGGTACATGTGCATTGTAATGTAATGTCATGTCAAGTGTAAGTTCAATTGTTGATAGTTGGATGTAACAGTCATAAAGTAGATGAAGAGTCATGATGGTAGATGAGCTATCACAAAGGGGAATGCCAAGGGTCACCCCACCCTTTGCTATAAATAGTCCTTCATAATTCATTGTATAGGCTTTTTTCCAGCCAAGCTTCCAATAAGACTATCTTGGAGAGAGCTTGGACAATATTGTAATGAGCCTTGGCTTCTCCATAGTACAGAGCTAGTACATCTCTTTAGAGGAGCAAGTGGTTGTGGCTGTAACGTTCTGTTGTTGGAACTAGTGGTTGGACATGGATGAATTGTATGTCTGGAACTTACACTTATTAATCTAACAAGAGCCAACACGTTTCATGCATATGTTGTATTGTATTCTATGTTATCTGGTGTACTCTAAATGATATATGTATCTGTTTTCTTACGCATGCATGTATAGCTTTATGTGTACGCATGTATGAATCTTTCTGAAATGTGATGTTGGTTTAACCATCACTTTGGATTGCTAGCTAAATTTTCTTTAATGTTGTGATGCATCTTTGCTCATGTGTTCCCTTCTTAACTCTGTGCTATCACAGGTTTCCAAGGGGTGCACACCTCTCAAACCCCATGTGTTATAACCTCTCATGCAACTTCCTTAGCTCATTGCATATGTCACACCCTTGCTACCAACAGAGTTATCTTACTTGCCTTTGTGTGAAATCGTGGTCAAGGCATTACCATAAGACCCACTGCTGGGACTCCTACACAAAACGGTCTGAGGTCTAATTGGGACTTCTTACTACGGAGATCCCTTGACATGTTGGTGGGTCCAACATCATCAACATTTCTAGTGCCAGAAGGAGGGCAAGATGAAAAGTTGTGTTCTCTCATCTAGTTTTGAACCTTTTCATATCTATCATGGATTCTTTCACTCTTCTCCCTCCACGATGTTTTTCGAATCACGAATATGTCACCATCGTAGGGGATTTCTTTGATCTCTTGTCCACTTACACGTATGATGGTGAAGGGAAAGTGGCCTGGCTTGATTTATTGCATGAATTTCTTTCCATTCTTCATGAGGAAGATGGATGTTCTGACGAATAGGCCATTTTTTTGCTTGCATAAACACTTCACGAATCTCCACATTAGTGGTCGTGCAGCCTACCGGCTAATAGCGTACACTCACTTGAGGACTTCAGTGATGTCATTGAAGACACTCTATATCATTTTGATCCAGACCATCTTGACCAAAAACTATTACAACAATGGAAGGGTCCGCATGAATCAACTATGGATTTTTGGAAGCACTTCTATGATTTGTAGTTTCAAGCTTCGAAGAGCTAGATGAAATTTTTCTATCTTTGGGACCAATTCATGTACTGTGTTAAGAAATCTACTCGTCCCAAGAATAATTTTGAAATCAAGCCTCACTTAGTATTCTTCAATGGTAGAGCTACACAATCATAGATGGATGCCATCACTATCACAAGAGGTTGTCTGCCATCCCCTCATCAAACAACTCCACCACTATAGAGTGATGTGAGAGATCATGCTCGCACATCTGTTCATCTCTCACATTCTCCCAACATCACTTTGCTTAATTTTCACACAGATTTGATTGTGAGTCCATCAATTTGTCACATGAAGTTTTTCTCGCAACCTCCATCTTCATACTTGGCTAATCCTCTAGATGATATTGTCATGTGTCCTTCCATTCCGAACACTACACTTGTTGTGAATGAGGAACAATCCATTGATGGAGTTGATGTTGCATAACCAACATGCACTGTAATTCATGAAGAGTATGAGTGGGAGCTTGATCATCAACACTCGGCGAAGGATGACTCCCTTCCATCCAAGCCTCCTCCATTCTTTCCTGACATATTTGGTGAACCTTCCATCCATGATTTCGCATGTGTATCTTCATCCACAGATGCACTCATTGTTGATCACTAGCAGGATACACCAGATGTCCATCCATCATCCCATAATGTAGAGGATAAGTTAATCATCAAAAATCCACTTGATTTTTAATCTTTGTTTTTCAAAAGCATAGAGGATGAATTTGTCCGCTTTTCATCTACCCCTCTGTTTGATTCATTAGATCATGAGGATGTCAATAAAATCATTGTTTTTCCTGATCATGGCTGTCATGACGCATTTACTCCCATATTTGATCATGATCATGTTTCTATCATAGTTGATTTTTTGAAGCCACCGGTTTATGATGGTCTACCTAATGATGAAGTTGAAACACCCAAGACTTTCAAGGCACTTCAGCTCAAGCTGATGGTTATGTCAGGCCCTCACTCTCTTGGGGTTAGTTTCACTTCCGATCAAGAAATTTTTAAATTTCCCAAGGCTCCTCATCACTCATCTGTAAGCATTGAAGATCAATCTCACACATAGATCATGCTTCCTCCACTCAAATTACATGATCCCATCTCTCATGCATTGGAGGAATCTTACATTGCAAGCATGCATGCATGATGCAAGTTGTCTTTATTTCTTTCGTTTGCTTGCATGTCACAGTCAAGAGTGTGCATATATTTCAAAACTGCACGCAGTGTCTCAGAGCACCATGATAAGTCCACAAACTACTCGTCATGCACTCACACTCACTTATACCCCATGGACACTTTTAAACATAAAGTGTGTTTTTCTTCATTGTTATATCTTTCTGGCTTGCTGGTCTACACAACTGGGTTGCTTGCAAACTAAGCCTTCACCAACATGGATCAACCAATGTGCTACTGGCTGCATTGGAAATATCACTTCACATTATCAGTACCATGCATCGTAAGCTTAGGAGTAGGAGTAGTGTTTTCTTTCAGTTGGTTTGCCTACATGCTTGTTTTCTTACTTGTTTTGTTTGTTTGTTTGTCTTCTTGCTTGTTTTATTTCTTACTTTGCTTTCACATTTTCTTCTGCTTCTGCTTTTCTTTGTTGTTAGTTTTCTTGTTTTTTTCGTAGGTTAGTTTTGCATGAAACCATGTGTGACTCTTGAGACAAGTTGGGTAAAGTACAAAAGGCCTTGTACTACTATCACGACTTGGTTATCTGTCATCCTACCTCTGTATGATGAACTTGCTATCTTTATTCGATGATACATTGAAGGAAAATATAAACTATTCAAAGTGAACCTTGGTGAAAACACAACACCTGCACGCAAACTAGTGTCACCTACTCTAGTCGGTTGTTTTTGGGTTAACCCTTGTCAGCTCAATCAAGTAGAGTAAGGTGAGGGGGAAAACCTTAACAAGCACATCAGAGGTATATAATAAACTACTTCTCTGAAGGAGCAACCTCTTCTACTCTCAATAAGTCGACATCTCTTCCACCTCTGAAATGAATAAATTCTATGCACAATTGTGAAAATGAAGAAAATGAAAAAGGAATAAGGCAAAAGAAGAGAAAGGCTTCATGCACAGAGAGGTGATGCAAGTAAATCCACTAGGGTACTGACCAGGATAACTGGTAATGAAGTGATGCTTGTGTTCCTACGTTACTCTGCTGGGGTACTATCCAGGTCTGCTGGCATTGGAGCAACAACAGAGATAAAACTAAGACTCTAACAACTACATTGCTTGTGCACCAATATACCCTTCAACCCCAATTGAAACAATTGTGTTTCCTTGGCTTGGAATGTGTGTCAATTGACCAAGATTTTGGCAGATGCTACATCTTACAACCAGGTTAGTGTGAAAGCAAGATGAACTTAGAACTAAATAATACCTTCGAAGGTGTTAGACTTGTTTTTCATGAACAAGGTCCATTCAGAGAGCTGGAGTTCTACTAGTGTGTCACCAAGTGTTGTAGCATCTACAACCACCCTCCAAAATTTTTCCTTAGCTTCATTTGAAGCCTTCTAAAAAAAATTTCAAAGCAACATGTCTTGCTTCATCAAGTACACAAGATCCAATGATTTTCTTGCAGAAAGGCAGCTTGTTTGTTAGAGCTTGATGTATTCCCCTCACAAGTTGTTTCTTTGGACTTGGTCCAGTTGCAAGTTGAGCATCTCCCTCAAGAAATTGTGCAATTATGGAGGGAAACTAATCATCCCTCTAGAAATTATGAAATTCAGTCTGGCAGCCTCCTGGGCTCCAGAATTGCGCAATTCTGTCAGTCAAGCTTCATGCAGAAAATTGCGCAATTCTTCCTAGTAGGGTTGCTCAGCCCAAGAATTGCACAATCCTAGGTAGCACTCAGTTGCTCTACCCAGAAATTGCACAAATCTCCTAGGCAGTCATCCTAGCTCCCATCTAGAAATGTACATTTTCTCCTAGCAGTTGATGAACCTCTTGCATGTGCATTTTGGTTGACCAGTTCCGCCTGGGACTAATGAAACTTGAATTGCATGCATGGCTTGCTTTTTCCTAGAATAAAAAAAGGAAACATGCAGAAAACATCCCTTGATTCATGGAGATATTTTTAACAGCTTGAGGTTACATGAAAATATTGTTTTAGCACCTTTCCTCCAAGTTTCGTTTTTTTCTAAATTTGTGGCATGCACATCATGAGCCCAAAATTATTTATTCGATGCACCAGAGCTCATTCTTTCACATCGATCTTGGAGATTTGACATCCCACAACACATCTAGGACTCGTCGACACATCTGGCTCATCTATTCATAGGTAAGTTGTCTAAACTTGTCTCTTCAACATTATGTCACTTTTTTCGTTTTCATTTGTGTGAGTGTTATTTTCTTGATTTATTTGAACCCTTGCGGTCATTTACATGCATACTAGCTTGTACTATCATCATTTCATTTTTCGTTTTTATCTCACTATTGTCGCATGAATGAAACTATTTTGCACGAATGGTCGCTGATTTGGCGACTCACTTTACCCACATGCATGTTGTTATGTTTTCTAAATATTTTATTCAATGTTTTTCTACACGATCATTTTCTTCTACTTACACTCACTATCGCCATGCATCCACTTTCACATTTGCATTGATTTTCCTGTCGGGAGGTTTAGGTAGCTTTGACCCGGACTATACCTCACCAAGACAACATTGCCCAATCCTTAGAGGGAAGGATCTGTCTTCCCCTTAGGAAATGTGCATTTCTTCCTAGCATCTATTCCCCATGCCTTCTTTGCGCTATTATAAGGGACAACGATTGCTGGCCCAAAAAATTGTGCAATGTAGTCACTGAGCCTGCAGTCATTGCCAGATGGAATTGCGCATTATGCAATTCTAACACTCAGCCTGGATTGCGCATTGCACAATTCTAGCAGCCAGACATGCCTCCCAGATAGCCCAAGCTACCTTTTGTGTAGTTCTAACAACTAGTCACCCAACCTCCCAGAAGAATTTGTTCAATATTTCCCATCAATCCCCAAGTATGTGTTATGTCATTCCTGAATTTTCTTTGGTTTTCACTGACAGATTTCTTGCCATGCATGTCTCTTTGTCTTTAGATTTAGCAAGTGTTTTTCCATCTCTTACAGTTTAGGATCAATGGCCTCCAAGGGAGAAAGATAAAATAACACTGATGGAAGTGCAACTAGAGTAGTAGATGAGCGAGTGTCCTCAAGTCTACTGATCTATGAAGATACCAAGTTGATGCTGGGCAATGACATCAATATGAAATAGTAAGAGGTCAATGATTAATTTATAGGCATGTTTGGGGAAGACCTCGAAGACTGCCAGACATACATGAAAATTCACAAGTCCGGCTTGTACTGGATTGCATGCAAATACCCCATGCTCACATGCGCAGTAATGATACACTGGATTGTCTTACACACTGGTCTTGAGATGATGATGTTGAGTAGTGTCAGTAAGAAAAATATTGCAACCTTCAAGGCAGAGGATTATAATGATATGTATAAGATGTTGCAGCCCATAACAATCATGGAGATTCCGTTCAGCTTACCCAGCAACAATTCCAACTCCAGATACATTCTGAAGAACTGGGTAAAGAAGTTGACTAGATTCAGATGACACCCAACAAGATATACAAGACGAAGATACTGGCGAAGGCGTATCAATACTTGGTCATATTTGCATGTTGATTGTATGGCCAAGAAAGCATGGAAACCTTCCCACAAAGTTTGGTGATCACGTTGGACCAACTGGCCAGAGAGGGAAAACCTTGTAACTGGTCCGGCATGTTGTATCATCAGCTGAAGGAATAGGTACTGAGGGCTTGACAGCTACCCAAAGGTATGCAAGCAAAACTCTACATGTCTGCCTACATCCTGGATGCAATCTCTACCCGACAGGAGTTCTCGGGCTTGAAGTGGGCATGGTCACCGGCAGAGACTATTGTGAATACTTATTGTAAGTTGTTGTCCATATGCAGCTTTAGAGGAGTTATCACACGACTGTCTGATCATTTTTTCACCTCGGTTTACAACATGATATTTGAAGAGGATCCATCCTACATGTTGAAGGCAGCAATGGAGGATCTGATAGACATAGATCATTGGTAGCCTCACCGTCTAACACCTTCACACATTTGTACAGTGCAGAGAAGTCTCTGCATGTTCTACCAAAGTTTGCTTTGGACATACTCATAATGCAGGAAGTAACATATCACAACTCGGGAAGATTGACAGCTAGACTGCACTAGAAGAAGAAGGCACATTGGCCCACTCTTCCACTATGCATTGGGTTATATCTGAAGTTTCGAGCATGAGGGTGTTGAAGTAGAGTAGTTTAAGAAGTATCCATTCGACCTCTGAAGTTACAATCTGTATGACCCACATTGTCTTGTGAGAGATCACTGCACGTGAGTACAGTTCAACTGGATCCACGGGGCATTTCATTGGGTGGAGGAGGACCCATGGAGATATTGTTATAGTTTCTCTAGACCCAATGAACAGGTCAGCTTCACTATGGAGTGGTTAGCGAAGCAATGTGAAGAAGCATCCTGGAGAGCACCAAAAGTAGTAGAAGTGAACATACCAATGCATGACAAGGGCATGAGAAATATTATTGATCGCATAGAGGAAGAGAAAAGATACAAGTTATGAGGAGATCCACTTGTAGAGAAAGAAGCTATGGATATAGAGGTTAAGAGGCAACAACACGACAAACGAATCGCAGAAAGGCAGAGGGATAAATGAAGAATGCAGGAAACAAATAAGGAGTCACATGAATTGAAGGAGAAACTTTGAAAGGAACAAGAGTTGCGTAAACAAGAGAGGGAAATTGTTAGGTCCCTATAATACTGGTGATTTCCCCATTACTATTGTCATTATATCCCTTATTGTTATTATTGTGCCCCTATTGTCCCCATATTATTATTAGTATGCTCCATAGAAACCCACTATTGTTATTTTTGTGCCCTTATGTTATTACTATCATTTCGGCCCCCAAAGAGGCTTATTTATAAGGCATTCATCTATCTATTCTATCTTTTTGTGAGCTAGTTACATAACATTTGGTATCAAAGCTTTGGATTCTATGGTTTCGTTGCTCAAAACAGGTCATCGTGTAATTTTCGCTATAATGTTTTTTCTACAATGTTTCAGAAGCTACAAAAAACACCCATTATCTGAAATCATTCTAAACTTTGGCTCTGAATTTCAGAGCTTGACTCGTTATCTTTGTGGAGATATGATCTGAGGAAGTTAGGGTTTTTGCAGACTCTCGAATTACATTCCAAACAGGTGACCTAAGGAAAATCGCCATAACTTTTATTTTGAGCATCAGATTGAATTTTTTTATGAATTTTCAAAAAGAGGATAGCCTGTAGTTTTCTATGTATCAGTTTCAGGTACTAATTTCGAAACAGTGACACATGGCACGTCGTACAAGTTCGCTCTACTGAACTAGTTTATATGCAGGTCACCATGGGAGATTTGGCATAACTCTTCCTTTGAGAATCTAATCTTGATCAGACTTGTGGGTTTAGAAATAGGACTCAGAGGGCTGCCACAGGTTGAGGTTTCAGATATTCGAGATACGCAGTTACAGAGATACAATAGATTCAATATCAAGGTCTTACAACATAAAAAAAGGTGTAGTTTTTTATTTTTATTTTGCATAAGATTGGTTTGAAAAAATAGTTTGAATGAATTCAAAGGGAATAGTGAAGAATTATTAGCATTAATTACTTCCCTGAAGAAAGAAAATGGAAACACCTAGTGAGCAACCTTAAAGCTCTAGCATGACTCGTGAAGAATAGGAAGAAATGCAACATGATATATCAAAATTACAAGACCAAGTACAAGAAATTTCATTCTCACTAAAGGTAAATGAAGCCAAGATGAATGGCGTGGAAGCTAATATGAATGGCATGCACATTAAGATGGAAGCTAAGATGAATGCCATGGACTCTAAGATGAATGGCATGGACGATAAGATGGAAGAATTGAAGATAAATTTGAATAAGTTTCTACAAGAAATGGTCACTAATGGTGAAAGGGTAGTAAAGGGAACTCCTGATGAGAACAAAAGAAATGTTAATCATGATTCCATAGAATCTAATGTTGGATTTAAGACCCACCATGTTCCAAAAATTGGTATGAAGAAGTTTGATGGCAAGGATCCCGGAACATGGATACTACAAATGGAGCAAGTTTTTGATCTCCATAATGTGAAAAACAGACAACAGGTACATATTGCAACTTTATATTTGGAACCAAATCAGTTTGTATGGTATCGATGGCTTTTCTCTTGTAAAAAAATTGTCACTTGCGCAATTTTTATGGAAGAAGTGCGTTACACTAAAAATTGTCACCATGACTATCTGCAGTTAATATGGCTCCATCAATAGTCATATTATCCTCCTTGTCAAGCCTAATACCTCTGCTCTCCATGTCAAACTTCGAGAAAGAGAGAAAGTCATTAAAAATCATGTCTATCTCTGGGTACGCAGGTTCTCTCTACCTTGCCTGTGTGTACGCATCCCAAGCTCATTGTACCTACGTACTTGTACGCTTTGTAAGTCAAGGGATGGGTGCGTACTCCTGTAAAGGTCAAAAGGCACGAGTTTCATCTTAAAAACGTTACCTGTGGTCACTTCTAGAGCATTCTAGAAGATTGTTTGACGTGTATTGAGCGCCTCCAGATGGTTCATGCATCCCTATGATAGAGGAACTTATCACATCAAGAGAGGAACTACCCCATCCAAAAGAGGGAGTATCCCATTGATGTTGGACCCGAATAAATTCCTCTAGAACACTATAAATACAGGCAATGGGCCAAAGGAGGGGAGGTTGAAAGCTGAACATTCCAAAGGGTAGATGCTACTGGAATTAGGACTTCCTTTTAGAAGCTTGTGAGGAGAGATTACCATCCTTTCTTGCTTCATTTTGAAGTGGGTGAGCTTGTCAAAGTAGAGGAAAACTCTTGCTGGACCCTGGGAGGAACTTGCACAACACCAAGGCTCAGGTTGTAATGGTTTCTTTTGTTTCCTATTAACACAAATAAGTCCATTCTTCACAATGATTTGTTGTTAATGAATTGTTTCATATACTCCTTGGTCTATATGTTGAATATGTTTTGTTTTATGAGATATTCAGGTGTTATGTAATCGTTTGATTTTTAGTGTATGCAGGTTTCGAAGTGAAGGAGGAGCTCATCTGGATCGACGAGGCTAGACTACTACAACAGCGTTGGACTTCAGGTAGG
>APFE030234605.1:131452-141964 GCA_000404065.3 Pinus taeda | reverse complement strand
AGACCTAATTGTCCTCCAAATTCGACATGAAAGATCTTGGTGCTGCAAACTATATTTTGGGCATGGAAATTAAAAGAGATCGGGCAAAGAGGAAGATCTGGTTAAACCAGAGGAAGTATGTCGAGACAATATTGCAGAGATTTAATATTCAGGATAGTAAACCAGTGAAGGTTCCTATTCATGTAGGTGTAAAGTTATCTACTGAATAGTGTCCCAAGACACAAGAAGAGGAAGGGGACATGTGTTGTGTTCCATATGCAAGTGCAGTCGGTAGCCTGATGTATACAATGGTCTGTACTAGACAAGACATTGCACATGAAGTGGGAGTATTGAGCAGGTTTATGTCAAAAACAAGGAAGGAGCATTGGACAAAAATGAAGCGGGTTTTCAAGTATTTGTGTGGCACTAGTGGTTATGGTTTGTGCTACCAAGGAAGACCAGGATTGGACAAAGTGTTGGATATTCGTGGCTTTGTTGATGTAGACTGGGCCCGAGGTCTGGATCAAAGAAGATCTACAAGTGGGTATGTGTTTAACCTATTTTGAGGTGCAGTTAGTTGGATGAGTAAGAAACAATCTGTAGTGGCACTATCAACTACAGAGGCAGAATATATAGTAGCCACTCATGCAATAAAGGAAGCAGTTTGGTTGCAGAGATTGTGTTGAAGTATGGGGTTAGTACATGGAGCTATAAGGATAGACTATGACAGCCAAGGTGCAATTTTCTTGGCAAAGAACAATTCATATCATTCAAAGACAAAGCACATTGATGTTCACTATCAGTTTGTGAGGGATGTGATAGAAGAAAAAAAAAATTTGTTGGTAAAGGTGGACACTTTGAAGAATACTGCAGATGCATTGACAAAATCTGTGAGCTCTGAGAAGTTCTCTTGGTGTAGAGAAACAATGGGTGTTGCAAGGCTAGATAAATGACTAAGCTCTCTTGTGTCCCCTTGTGGAAAGAAAACAAAAAGTGGGAGAATGTTGGGTTGTGTTATATTCTTTCCACGACTAGCCCACGTAGTTAATCAGGGGGTTGGGGGGGTGGAGCCCCCCCTTCGTTGTGCCAATTGCGTAGTGGGGGGGGAGGGGGGGTGTCACAGGGCATTTAAGGGGTGCATGTAACCCCACTCTATGGGGTCCAAGGTAGTGCCTTGGAAAATTTGGTTTTTGGAACCTATGTTAGGTTGGGCGGACCCACCTATGATTTTGTACATGATTTTCACACATGTTTTTGGATGTGATGGTTTTCGGTCCATGGTAATTGATGCTTCGGCATGTATAAATATGTATTATAACATTGAAAGGAACATAATGAAAAATCAAGCTGGTAGTCCCATTTTGGGATCCAGGGGAAATCTCTGTGTATATGTGTTTTATGTGTTATGCTCTTGCGTTTTTTATTTTCTGTGTTTTAGAATTCGTATGCAAGTAATTTTTGTACAGGGTTAAAACCTACATCATTTAGGGCCTCAAAATAGATCTTGAAGTTAAGGACCCGAAAAATTGTCAAAAATAATAAACTGTGCTACAGTTAGGGAAACTAAAAAACTGAAAGAGATAGTGGTAGGAATCGATGCGTAACAGGTGGGTGGCAACCAACATCCACCCAGATCAGTGCTCCCCCCTTAGGAAGCAATGCTCCCCATTTTTTTGAGTTCCTCCATGAGATGCGGAAACTTTTGTTGAACTTGGTCCCTGGTGAGCGACTTTCCTTGGTGCAGGAGTTGGCCAGCTTTGACAACCAGATATTGTTGGATCTTCTACTGTCGAGTGTTCTTGATCTATATGTCCATAATTTGATTAGTTGTGACCTATTCCATTCAATATGGGTTTAACTCTATTAGTTTGAGTTGTTCTGCAATGTTTGGTGTGTCCAATAATGGTGGGAAGTATGGTCAAAGGCGGTCCACATTGAATACTAGGTGCAAGCAAAGGAATGGGAGAATATTGGGCTCAAAATCATTATATCCCATAGCCTTGGTAATGGTGTAATGACCATATCGGAGTGGTATGAGCTTCCAATGGGCATTGGTTAGTTGTATTTCTAAAAATGCAACTAAACTTTGTCGCCCACCTAAAACTTGTGTGGCAACTGATGTTACTCATGTAACTTCTTGTACCTAGCATTTCACTTCTCCAATATGTCATGAACCTACTGACAGATTTTTTAGATGTGTTCAATAAATCTAGTCACTTTATTGGCCTCAGATAATACATGTGTAGATTTTGCCTATGTAGTTGCATGAGGCATGTCAACATCAATTAGACACAATGGTTGAAACCCCAGACCCACTTGAAAGGGACTATGACTATGTGAGCTATGGAAATCTCTGTTATAAATATGTTGCACATAGGGAAGACTCTCATCCCAGGTTCGTGGATGCTTGGAGTTGTACATGTAGAGTATGTGCACTATCATCTTATTGACGACCTCTTTCTGGCCATCAATCTGGGGATGGAAGGCAGTCGACTTCGTGAGCTTGGTTTCTAATAGTGTCCAGAGGCTTGACCAAAATGTGCTCAGGAACCTGCTATCCCAATCTGATATAATGGTATGGGGGATCGCAAAATGTACCCACACTCGTTCAAAGAAGATTTTGGTAGTGTCCTATGTTGTGATACTCTTCTTGCAGTCCGCCAATATAACCATCATAGAAAATTTGTCCATGACCACAAATACACAGTCATTACCATGCTTGGTAGAAGGGAGGCCAGACATATAGTTCATGGATATGTATTCCCATAGTTGGTTGGGAGTAGGAAGAGGAGTCTATAGGCCTTGATTCTTGATGGTTGGCTTGGAGATGGTGTAGGCAGTGCGGGATTTGATATGTTTCCCAACATCTAGTTAAAGATTTGGCCAATAAAAGTAATCTTGTAGTACAACCACATTTTTTTCCACACCAAAGTGTCCTACAACTCGATTATAGTGCACCTCCCAAATCAACTTGGAATGCTCACTTGAAGGAACACAAAGGTGGCCTAGGTAGCATAATAATGTGTTCTAGAGGTGGAAATCAAGAAATTTATCTCCATGTACTAGCATCTGGTACGTGGAGGAGAACTATAGATCAGTCTTGTATAGTTGTGGCCATCCATAGGTCTTGTGGCCACGAGAGTTAAGAACGGTAGTCAATGCTGCAATGGGGGGTCGGCTGAGGTGATTTGCAACATGATTGGTGTTGCCCTTTTTTATTTAATGTTCAAGTGGAATTATTGTATATATGTGCACCACTTATGATGGCGATCATAATGCAACTTCCCTTGTGTATTTATAAACTGAATAGATCCTTGATCGATGTGGATGACCATCTCCTTCCCTAGAATATAATGCTTCCATTGTCATAAAGTCTGCACTATGGAATACAACTCTTTATCATAGGTGGGGTACTTCCGAATTGTTTCGAAAAGTGTCTCACTATGATAGGCCACTAGATGCTCATGTTGGGTGACGATTACACCAATAACATAATTAGAGGTGTCTATCTCAATTTTAAATAGCTGGTGCAGGTTTAGCACTGTGAGTATCGGTGTAGAGCAGAGGTGGTGCTTCACCTCAACGACCACCTTTTGTTGGGACATGGACCAAGAAATCTTTTCTTTCACCCCACCCTTAGTAATCTAACTCAAAGGCCAAGTGATATGGGAGAATCCCAACATGAAACTTTGATACAAATTTGCAAGGACCAAACAGTTGTGAAGCTCTGATAGAGGGTCGAGGCTGGCCAACCACAAATAACTTGGATCTTAGTCAGATCCACATGCATGCTACGCTCATCTATTATGTTAACCAGATATTGGACCTGACCCATGCCAAAGGTGCATTTCTCCATGTTGGCACACAATTTGTGTTGTCGAAGAGTTTGAAGGACCTGTCAAATGTGTTGTAAATGTTCTTCCCAACTCTTATTGAAGATGAGGATGTCATCCTTATGAACCACCATGAAAGAGTTGGTGAAGGGCCACAGGATGTCATCCATTAGCCTCATAAAAGTAGCAGGGGAATTTGTTAACCCGAAGGGCATAACCAACCATTCAAAAATGTTTTCCTTGGATTTGAAGGTGGTCTTCCATATATCTATGGGCTCTATTGGAACCTAGTGATAGCCAGAGCTCAAATCAATCTTGCTGATATATTTTGTTCCCTTGATTTGGTCTAGAAGGTCATCAATTTGTGGAATTAGATACTTGTTCCTGATAGTTTTTTTTTTTAGTGCTCGATAATTAATGCAAAGCCTCCAGGGCCCATCCTTCTTCTATACAAGTATAATCAAGCTCCCACAAGGTACAGAACTTGGTCAAATATGCCCTTTTTTGTAGAAACTCCTAGATTTTCCGCTTGATCTCTTAATTTTTCAGAATGGAGTGGTGATATATCGATCCATTGGGTAGAGGAGCTCTGGAAGTCAAATCAATCAAATGCTTGACCCAATAGTGCAAGGGTGCCTCTATGGGTGAGGAGAAGATGTCCCTATATTCTTCCATGACCGTATCCACCTGCTTCTATTGTGTGGAGGAACCCTTCCTAGGGGAAATCGATGTGGCTACAATATTCTCCTTACTTTGAGAGAAAATAAAAAAGAAGACAAATTTCCCAATCTGGGAGATGATCTTTCTACATTTCTTAGCAGAGATCAAAGAGATGATGGTAGGCGGGCTGACCTCCAATATCCTATATAACTTATTACCCCAAGAAATAATAAAGGAGCGAAGTCTAGACTCATATACAACATGATGCTTCCATAATTATGGTTTTCCTAATAATATATCACAAACTTCAAGAGGAATAATATCACACAGTAGCTCACCCGTGATGGGCTTCATGTTGTAGGGAAGGTGTGATCTGAAAATGAGATCTTAAACTAATATTAAGGTATTACAAACTCATGTGCAGTATTTTCCTATATTACTTAGTGGAACAGATCAAAACGATTACGAATAATATAGACAATGAAGCATATCGAAAAACATAACAGATACATGCATAACATAGCAAATAATCAAGGAGTTCACCCAAAACTCTTGGGCTACGTCTCTTGGTCTAGATTTTAGTGGTGACCCCTCTATATGTCTTCAAGAGCAGATCTTTTACAAATGTGAGATCAAATTGAGTCTCAAAACAACAAGAATAAAACAACAGGGCTTTACTTGGATCCCCCAAGTCTTTTTGAGTACACAGACTCTCCTTCTCACTCTCTATCTCTATTTTCTCTCTGTCTCAGCACTGCCTGCTCCTGTCTCTATCATTCAGTGGCTTTTAAGCCAATCGGCATTTTTTCTGTTAATTTTCCCCTTCAGGCTCTCTGGCTCTCGGCCTCTGTCCGTTCAAATCCCCTTTGAGCATTAAACAATCAGTTTTAAACATCTTCAGGTATGGTGGCCACCTGTCTTGTAACAGAAGGGACCATTGGCATATTAAAAATCTCAAAACAGTTGTTCTCTGTTTACACAGAGAAATATGCGTAAAACACTGTAAAATCCATAAAAATGCCTTTTATTGGACCTAAAATGTTATTAACTCTGCCCTAAAATCCATCAGGTCTACCTTTGTATAGCTATCGCAAGTCACTCGGTCGCGGGTTCCTTTGTATTTGGGTTTATTATGAAAAATCCGAAATACAAAGAAAATCCCAACAAAATGGCTTCATTCCGAACTTCAAATATTTTAATATCACATTTGTAACCATTTCGGGTCCAGCCATATCGCATGTTACATCTCCTTGTTTGGCTTCTGATCGTCGATTGCACCGATCAGCCTTATTGGCTATCGACGCATCACATGGTTGCTGGCCTCTCTCGCACCATCCCTTATAATGCTGCGATGCGATATTGTGATATCACAATCGCATATCATTGATCCATCTGGTCGTGGTTATGTCTTTATATCTATTCTATATATTATATATATATATATATATATATATATATATATATATAATATATATATTATATATATATATATATATAATATAATATATATATATATATTAGCGATGTGATAGCGCGGTTGAATCTGGACCAATGATCCGCACGCTTGATCGATGATCCTTGTTTAATCGCATTGATTGCTATCACAGTTCCCATAAAGCGACCTCCGATAGACTCCACCTACCATCACTGATTGCGATATGCCAATCAGATCTAGACTATTGATCGGCCAAATCCGACGGCTCCTGTGCAATTTTTTGAGCCTCTGATAGACTCTGTTTTTGACCATTTTTCATGTTTTTTCTCTCTTGATAGTGTAATCTGCCTTTTGTGAAGGTTTTTCCTTCATAATAGTTTTTGCTCTTTGAAGAATTAGAGGGTTTTAAGGATCCACCTTGGATCATGCCTTCCCACTGAAAAGCTTTTGGACCACCAAAAATTGGTTTTTAAGCATCGATCAAGTGAGGATACAGCTTCCTCACTTGTCCAATTTCTATCCATTGTGCACTGCGTTGTTTTGAACCTTTGAGTCTGATTCTGAGGTACTCAATATCCCCTTCATGCAACTCATTGAGATATTCAGGCAATAGATCATCAATAGAAGGAAATTGAATTTTCTCTTTGAGATTTTCAATCAATGAAGGTTCAAACAGTCCCAAGTTCTCTGCATTAATGACTAAATAGATGTGCATATAAGCTGGGAAATCAAGGAAAAAAGAATTTTCACCAATTTTCTCAAGTATCTTGAAAATCCCATACCTTATTTGCTTCAACTTCTTACCTTCACCTTGCATTCTGTCTTTGTTGATGTATAGCTAGACTTGATCACCAACTTCGAAGATATGCTCAATTCGATGTATGTCATGCCTTGCCTTGTACTTGGCCTGGCTTCTTTCCAGCTGTTCCTGCACTGCCTGGTGAATTTCTTGGATCTGTTCAATGAACTTGGTTGCTTTGTCCACATCACTGTGTCCATCAACTCCCATAGACTTGACAAAAACTTCCCAACAAATAGGGAATATTGATCAGATAAAATGGAAGTGGGTAACCCAAAATGAACCCATACATGCTGAAAGAACAACTTCGTTGTTTATTCAATTGTAATCTACTTGTTACAAGGTATTAAAACACACATTTAGCTGAACCTAAATAATCATGACCTTTTCTAGATTTTGGAAATCCCCCAACAAAGTCCATGGAAACACTTTCCCAAGGACGAGAAGGAACTGGAAGTGGAGTGTACAAGCCTAATTTTCTATTACTAGGCTTGCTTTTAGCACACATAATACACCCTTTAATATATATAGAATCTGTTTCATGCATTCTTGGCCAATCCCAGAACCTTTGTAGTTGTGCAACTATTTTACTTACACCAAAATGACATGATATAAGAGAAGTATGTGCTTCTCGGATTATGTTAACTCTTTTAGTTTGTGGAATGCATAACTTTCCCAAATGATATAAGAGTTGGTCCTTAACATAATAATCTAATCCTTCTACTTGTTTTCCATGACTTAAGGTTGCATATACATCTTCAAAATCTACATCTTGAGCATATTGTTCAATGTAGCTTTCATGCATTACTGAGTTATGCTTAAGTATAGTAGATGCATTTATGATTGGTCTTGAGAGCATATCTGCAACCTTATTGTGTATGCCTTTCTTATATATGATGCCAAGATGAAATTGCTATAGGAAACCCATCCACCTATAATGTCTTGATTGCTGCAATTTAGTTTGTGAGTGCAAACATTGAAGTGGTTGATGATCTGTATGTATGATTGTTTCTTTGCCCATTAGGTAATGTTTCCACTTTTTCACACTCTACACTAATGCATAAAATTCTTTATCGTATGTGGGATAATTAACTACTGTAGAATTAAATGTCTCAGAATGATAGCATATGGGCTTACCGTGTTGCATCAACAATTCTCCCATGGCATAGTCACTGACATTTGTTTCAATCTCAAATGGATGTTGAAGATCTGGCAGTGCTAGTATTGGGGCTATACCAATTTTTTCTTTCAAGTTGTCGAACGCTTCCTGTTTTTTGCCTCCCCAATGAAACACCTTGTTCAATCTTGTTAAAGCATGAAAGGGAGCTGAAATCAAGGAAAAGTTACCAATAAACTTTCCCAAATATTGTGCTGCTCCTCGGAAACTCCTAACTTCTGTAGCAGATTTGGGTTTAGGCTAGTTCATAATGACTTCAACCTTAGAGGGATCTATCTTCAATTCACCACCCCTTACAATATGACCCAAATAATTTAAAAATGTTTTACCAAATTCACATTTTGATAACTTTACATAGATATTTTCTCTTTTCAAAACACCTAAAGTCTACTTTACATGTTTCAAAAGTTCTTCCCATGTTTTACTGAAAGCAAGAATGTCATCTAAAGATACAATTACAAAATCATCAATAAAAGGTCAGAGTACATCATTCATAACTCTCATGAAAGTGGTAGGAGCATTAGTTAAGCCAAAGGCATAACTAGGCATTCATACAACCCTTGCTTTGTTTTGAAAGTAGTCTTCCATGCATCTTGTTCTGTTACTCTGACCTGATGATAGCCACTACAAAAATCTAAATTGGAAAAATAAACTTCTTCTTTCAATTGATCTAATAGATCATCAATGCGAGGAAGAGGATAACGATTCTTGATCATTATTTTATTCAGTGCTCTATAATCAACGCACATCCTCCACGAACCATATTTCTTTCTCACGAGTATGATTGGAGATCCACATGGTGATGTGCTTGTCCTTATGATCCCTTTATCGAGCATCTCTTGTACCTGTTTCTTGATCTCTGCATTCTCTAAAGCGAATAACCTGCACATTCCGATGTTAGGCAATGGAACATCTTGTTGCAAATGAATATCATGTACTATCTCCCTTTTGGGTGGTAGACCTTTAGGTTCTTGAAATATGATATCATATTCTGAAACAACTTTAACTAAATCAGCTTTTTGTTTAATATCACAGCCTTCAAATACATTGGTTTTATCAGGGTTCTTTTCTTTTACAACCATTAATAAAAATTGCTTGCATGAATTTACAATTATTTTCATTTGCCTTGAATTTATTAGAGAGTAGTTATTTTTGAGTTTATGAGCTCTTACAATATATTCTATTCCATCTTTAGTGAGTTGATACTTATTTTCAGCTCTATAGAAAATGGTTTTTCTATCATACAAGTAAGGACTTTCTAAAACAATACCACATATATCCAAGGGAACCATATCTAACTCAACCTCATCTACAAATGTTGACCCAATAGTAAGCCTAAGTTTACATTGTCTAGTCACTTGTAGCTTTGCTTTATCACATACCCAACCTAACAGATATGGCTTCTTGTGAGGTGTTGTTAGTAAGCCCAACTTCTTTACAATTGTTTCAGAAATCAAGTTTACTTGCGATCCACTATCAAATAAAGTATCAATCTTTTGGTTCTTGGAAATAACTCTAATATGAAATATATCATGATTTTTCCTCTCAATATCTTCATTATCAATAGATTGTGCAAAACTACTTGTAGATGCTTCAAAATTTTTAACTTTTATACCTGTGGCTATGACTGTTTTTTCATCACTTGAGTCTGACCCAAGTCTTTTTGAATAGCAGCAACAATCTTCTTCTTCTTACCACCAAACTTCTTAGGTTTCAGCTCTGGATGGAAAGACCAGCAGTGTTCATCATCGTGTCCATCCTTCTTGCAGTGAGGGCATGAAGGTTTGTCCTTCTGTACAGTGTTTTCCTTCCTCTCCTTCCATTTCAGCTTCTTCTTTTCCTTGTTCTTGCTTGCAAATGGTTTTGATGATCCCCCAATCTCTGGGTTCACATTCTTACCTCTAGCATCTATATGTGTAGCCTCAACTGATGCATCATCTAGGTTAGTGGGATTAAACATGAGAATGGTGTGCTTCAAATAGCTATGAAGACCACCTATATACTTCAACAAAGTTTCAAGTGAGTCTAGAGATATTCCTAGAGTTAAATATCTTTTTCTAAATTCCTAGGTATAGCTTTGTACACTTTGGCCCTTTAATTGGCGAAGAGTTTGCCAACTCATCATTTCTTGTTTCATATAACCTAGAGGATAGAATTGTTTTTTGATGGCAAAAACAAATTCATTCCAGGTTGAAAGAATTTTACCATGTCTCTTCAAATCAGCTTGTGTCTTTCCTTCCCACCACACTAGTGCAGTTCCTCCAAGGCAAAGGCTAGCCAACTGAATCTTTCTCCTTTCTAAATTAATGTTCTACACCCTACAATGTACATCAATATGTCTAATCTAGTTATCTAGCTTTTCTGCATTTAATTCTCCATCATAAATTGGCAAATCAAATTTCGCATCTAATTTAATCACAAAAGTTTTCTTCTTTTTCTTTTCAGGGCTAGTTTTATGCAGAGAAGATTGTCTGGTCAATTTAATGTCTTAAATTGCTCTACATAAATTATCAATCTGGGTATCATAAACTGATGAAGTGTGGTGCACTACATGTGCTTAGTTAACCTTTCTCTTACTTCGTTGTTTTATAGTTTATGTTGTTTTTGGGGTTTTGTTCTTGTTGGTTTT